>KK113708.1:73540-107858 GCA_000611955.2 Stegodyphus mimosarum
ACCACACATCTACTATTTATTAAGTACAGTGCTTGAGTAATAGTAATCATGTAATTGTTAAATTTACATATTTAAAAAATATAATGTATATTTTACATAAATGCTTTCAGAGGTTTCTGAAAAAATGTTAACCCCTCTTTTTTATTATTTTTCATTAATATAATGCTTTTCCTTTCCCTATGTACAGCAACTTAATCTGAGATCTGAAAGATTTCAAATGATAGGACCATAAATATTCGTTTGAATTTTTTCTGATAACATAAATTTTTGTAATAGATCCTTAGTTTGATGGGATGATGGTCTTCAGATATTTGATTAGTATCTTATTTGGTCATTTTAGAAACTGTTATTAGAAATGTATTTTGAAATTGTATCACACATAATGACTAATGTAGTCACATAGTCTATCGCCTTTTCCCATCTGGCTTTTAAAACTATGTCAAAAAAAATAAAGTAACTTAAGTGGCAGATTACTGTTTGTCTTGCAACACAGTTGAGAACTTTAGTGAAATCAAAAGCCTGGTAATCAGATGGCGATATGTGCAGGATTTGCAAGATGTGCGATTATTTGTTATTATGCATTAGTAGGATTGCTTTTAGTTTACGATTAGTTAACTTGTAATGTTTCCTTAGTAAATTACAGTTTCTCATTTCCATTAAATAAATTTAATTTGCATGCTATATAGCTTGGAGCTTGCACTTTTTCACATGTCACCAAATTCTAACTGTAGTCTTTGTGCATTGGATTGTAATAAAAACTTGTAATGAAATCTGGAAAATTTTCTTTTTTGGTGTCAAGCCAAAACAAAACCACAAATATTAATACATTTTATTTCCCAATCCTCTATGCCTCTATGAAAGCATGTAGAAATTATTTATCCATCTCTGTTTGGCATTCTCATTCTGTGTGTATGCCACAAAAATTAAACAGTTTATGCTTAATGGTCCATCAGTTAGATATAACGTGTGATGGACTTGTTTTTCGCTAGTACCAAGCAGCATTTGCTCAGCATCAAAAGGTTGTTCAGACCATGAACATCGGATTTGGCATTTTGTTGGATATTAGAGCTTAAGTTTAAATCTAGTATGATAGTAGTTATAAAATTAAAAATATGAAATAACAAAACATGTATTAATTAAAGGGAATCAAAATTTTGGTTTGAATGCGCTTTAGCCCACTGATTGGCGGCGATTGTTTTTGAATGAGCAATAAACACGCCAACATGGGTAACTCCGTATAACATGTGTACGTTTCCTACATTGTGCAATTCACTGAAATTTTTTTTAAGTTTAAAAGGAACGCTGTGCACATGGCATTTTCTTGTAATTTATTTTCGTTATTTTAGTTTATTTTGTTCATTTGTGTACGTTGCCTACATTGTGCAATTCGCAGATGTTTTTTTTAAGTTAAAACGGAACAGTGTGTACGTGGTATCGTTTGTAATTTTAATGCCCTTTTAAAAAAAATTCCTTCTTTCTTCGATGCCATTTTGGTTACGTTTTCTCGGAGCTTGTCGGGAAGGTTATGTAACGGCATAAAATGTGTAAGTATTACAACATAAAATGTAAATAATTAATTTAAACCTAACTGACAAATATTTTAATGATCATAATGTTCGTTTTGCATATTATTTTATTATCTTTTTGTGGTAACAGTTTCCATACTAATTTATGCTTTAGAATTCTATGTTTTGTTTACAATAGGTTTTCGCGGAGCGTGTCGGGAAGGTTGCAATTGCAAAGATGTTTCGCAGAAATGCACCGGATTGGCGATTTTGAAAACATCGCCAAGTAGTGGGCTAAAGCGCATTTTCACCAAAATTTAAAAAAAAATTTAAAAAAAAAAATCAAAGGTTTCAGATTTTAAATTACATCCAAAGGGGCGTTTTTTAACATTTTGTGTGTTAGCTTTATTTATTAAATATCATGTTCTTCACACTTAAACCATAAAATTCAGTTCAACAGCAATATCGCAAAATGATTTTAAAATGGGTATATCTCTAGAATTTCTGATAAACAGTTCGTGTGCTTTAGATAAAAAAGGTTTCCCCCCCCCCCCGTAGAGTGTTGCCATTGCTCACTTTAAAATTATTTGAGTTTGTTCATCAAAAATTTGTTAAAGTTTTATAAAATATGAAATAGATAATAAAACAAATTCCAAATTCGGGCTTCCATATATGCATATTCGGGTGGAAACATACGTTATTCAAAATTAGATGGCTCTAGGTTATTGGGTGGCTTGTTTTGTCACATTTGGAGAAATATTCATAACATTTATGCAGTTTCTTCATTATTTAATTTCTTTAAATATAATACAGGGCTGCAATATTTGGTGGCAACACTTTGAAAAGTGACTCAGACTTTTAATGTTTTCAACAGAAAATTGCAAAACGAAAACAATAACCCTTCAGGGACAAAGCCCCTTTGCACTGGGGGGGGGAAGAAAAGCTCAATATTTATTTTTCTTTATTAAACATTTATTTCAATATAAATTGTTTAACTTGCTTCATTTTTTGTGCTAACGCTTTCGCTTTAATTCTGTAGATAGACACAATTTCTTGTGCAATAGCAAAGTTCCATTGTTTTACCAATTACGATACACCAAAATAGCATTACAACCTTAGATCTTGTCGAGAAAAAATAGGTGCCATATCTCATACTAGGTTTGAAAGATCGCACCTAAATTTTCTTACAACTGTAAAATTTTTCTAATATGCAATTAGAAATGAACCATAATACAGTTGTCGACTGGAACAATTATATGTGGTACATTTGCATTCATGCCTTGTTATGTAGACCTGAAGTTAAAATTTGTGTAGATTGCAGAATAGTAGAAACCGACAAAAGTCTTTTCATGAGAAGAAAGTGTAACGTTGGACTGGGTTTTTGGAGGCCTATATAGAGAAACAAAATGTTTCCTCGTAGCCGTTTCAGATAGCTCGACTAAAATTTTACATGGCCTGACTGAAACAAAAATGTCATAGAGGGCAGCACAATTTTTTTGATTGCTAGAAAACATACAAAACAGGATTTGAAAGGAGCAGGATATGATTATCTCGCAGCTAACCACAGGTACAGTTTTGTAGACCCAAATACTGAATGTCATACGCAAACAGCTGAAAGAACGCAGAACAGTGCAAAGTAGTGTTTTTTTTAATGAATTTTATGCATAAGTTATTTGAGAAATAAAAAGTCTTTCCCCCCCTTAATAAGTTCAGGGGTGTAGCTAGAGTGCAGCAAGGGGGGATATCTATCACTGGGTACAGCATCCAGGGGGCCCCAAATTGATGTCCAGAAATTTTAGAATGAAATATTTTCTGTTCTTGACAAATAGGAGGGAGGCACGAAATCTTCAGTTGTCCCTGAGCGCTGGAAGTCCTAGCTACTGCTCTGAATAAAGTACCTTATTGGAAAAACTTTGTAAAATTCATGATATATGTAGTTAAAATATTATGTTACATGAATCATCCTTTTTGCTACATCTGGAGAAATATAAAAAAGTGTTAATCAATATAATATATTCATTTAAAATATATCATGAATTAAGTAATTTATTTTAAGAATGATTTTTATCATATGCACTTGTTAAGTGCATATGATAAAAATCATATGACCCTTTAGAAATCAAAATGTTCTGCTGAATAGTTGGTCTGGAAACCATTATTTACCAGTAAAAAAAGCTTTTTAAGTTGTATTTTGTGGCTTGATTGATATTTTGCAACGTTCAACAGACTGATGCCAAAGCTGTCTTGAGATGGCATTTTTTATGAAAAAATCCTATTAATTCTAGATATGTGAGAAACAGTCGGTTCATACATATCAGAGATTTACATAAATATGATGTAATATATATATTAATAATAAGAAAAATTTTTTAAAACTATTTTGTATCTACATTTGTCTAATGCATGTTTTCGAAGTCTGTTAATAAATATTATTTTATCAAATCCTAGTCAATCTCCTATTTAAATTACAACAGTGCACAATCGTAAATGTTGGAAATTATTTCTAAAAAATTTTAATTTTTATGAAAATTATTGAAAAATATATAGAAGCATTTACTTAAAGAGCAAAGTTATTTCTAATGTGTCAACTGAATAACTTGAAAATTGTTGCATTTAAATATCAGTTACAAAACTGACAGTTTTACATGTTTTCTTTCGTATAAGAAATATGTCACTTTAAAAGCATCATGAAAATATTTTAGGACTTGTTTTTAGCATTTTTTGTTCTCTTATTATACAGCATGGAATATGTACACCATATGTTTGCCACATAGTCGTCATTTTAGGTTATGTCCCATTAATATCCACTATGCACTTACAAAGAGTAACTATCTTGAAATTTCAAGTTTGAAAATTTTGCCAATTATTTTAATCAATAGTGTCGAGTTGATATGATTCCAGAACAATTTTCAAATTTTAATTTAAATTAGATTTTGGAACACATGTTGGCCTTCATAATGAAAGCAATCTTTCAATGAAAATGTAAAGGGGAGAATCATTTACCATTAATTTAAAACAAGCCTTTCAAATTATATTAAATAAATTAAAACTATAAACTACTAAAATATAAAATGTTGTAATAAATATATAGTAATATCTTTATTATTAATTAGCTCTTAAAAATTTCAAAGGGCAGCAAGTGTATCATAATTATAGGTGGTTGAGTAATGAATTGTTATCCTGAGTTATAAAAATCTGATAGTAAGACACCTACTTTTTTGGCATTTGAGTGAGTGGGTACTGTTATTATGATTTCTGTTTTATTTGCTCATAGTACTGGCAATCCAGGTTTATGATGTATCATGCTTAGCATAAAATATTAAAAATAATGTATTTCAATGTACAAAAATTTGTTTTCATACATGATCAAAGCATTTTGAAAAACTGCCTTAAATCAGTATGCTTTCATAAAATTAAGTCGTGATTTTTTCAGTCATTATATTAAATAAAAATGCACAATATTTTTACTTTTCACTTTTTCATTCAAGAAAAGTGAAAGTCTATAGTTTCTTTTGTAAACCATAGTTCATTCCAAGAGTGGATTTAAGACTTCTGTGAAAGGGAAGTGGCATAAAGGATATATGATAAGGATTTAGTTATTATATTCGTGCAATTTGGAAATAATAAAGTTCCAAATATTAAAGGCATTAATCCTAAATGTTTATGGTATTCTTCTCTTATCAGGACTGGATTCATATATGTATGCATATATGCATGTATTTATAAATGTGTGTGCTCATGTATACATGTGTATATTCTATACTATGTATATATGTATGCACACACACATAAAGGTACATACATGCATATATTTCTGAATTCGGTCCTGATAACAGAAAAGTACCTATTTATTTTTAATAGGGATTTAGAGGCCTTCCTACTAAAAATACAAAATTTGTCATTTTCAGATACAATTTCATTTTTTCTTTCCAGTGATCGAGGTGACATAAGAGAGATTTTTGAAGACTAAGCAAGAAAAAATTTTAGTACCACATATATTTTTTTTTGTTTTGTTTTGAGAGCACTATATTTATATATGGTATATCTGTATTCATTTAGAAAAGTTTAGCATGTGAATTAAAGGGTGTACAAGTTGGTGGTATTTAAATTTCTGTTTACTTTGTGGCATGGGGCACTTAAAATAGCATCGAAAAAAAGGCTGAGAGGTTGGTGGGAAGGAAAGAGGGGTAGATGATTTTTAGATCTATCTCTTGGTCATTCTTTCAAAATGAGACAGAAATTGGCAAATTGATGCCATCGCCTATAATGTGCCCAGAACTAATGACAGACACAACCATGTGCACTCTTGGCCACAGTGATTTCTTGGACTTACCTGATGCTATTGTCAGATGAGTCTGTTTGCATTTAGAATTTAACTTCATGAAAAGCTACTATATGTTATTTATTGCTTAAAAATTCAATTAGCCTATTAGTTAAATGATTTTTTCTTATATTGTGTGTGAATAATTTTATGTTCTGAAGTTGTCAATTCTGCACACATATAGTAGATGTAGAACCTATAAAATTGTTGACTATTTTATAAAGTAATGGATGCAGTATCCTTAGAATGAATATGTTTAACAATTGCAATCTATTATGCTTTCAATATTTTCAAAGCTTTTTAACTAGATCAATTAAAATAATGCTGAAATCGTTAAGTAAAAACCAGTGTAGGAAATATAAGGTTCTGAGAAATATCATTAAGAGTAATAAAACAAATTGCCCATTAGGTAGAACAATTCCTACATTCTGATACATGTTTATGGCACTGCCCTTATCATAACCATTTTGACGATATTTTCCATCAGTGGGTCATGTGTGGATGTATAACAGAATAAAAATTTAGTTTATTATATAATATTATTAGTTATTATTTTACAGGGACGAAAGTTGTTAAACACTTCTTTCACCCAATTAATTGGACGTAGGCAATTCCATGCTTCAGTAATATCACATCGATGTGCATGCCAAAATGAAACTTTGATCAAAGAACATAAATCCTTTTTCACATATTCATCACAATATCTCGTACACTTATTATTCTTTTTTATTCGAACAAGTAATGTGGCTAACGCTATTTCTCCAACTAGTCTCTTTCTTATATTTTCTTGCATGTTGACACAATTTATCTTTCTTAACTTTGCTGCTCCCGATTTTACTGTTTTTTCTAGAAAGGTACAATCCAGTGTACATGTAAAACAGCTTCAAAATGTGTTTTCCAGCTCTTCCATCGATCTTCAGTGTTTAGATTATATCTAATTTCAAAGTCACAATTCTCTTTTCCTCTGAACTGAAAAGACGCTCTTTCATAAGATCATCCATCAAATAAAATTTTATAAAATTCATTTTCTATATATTTTCAGGCATCACGAATTTGCAACAAAAAGCAATGAAAGAATGAGGCATGCGTGTGCTGTCGTCACAATTTTGCAAAGACCTGGTACGTCGCCAAATTTAGTCGCAGGTTGCGTTTCCTAGGGAGGAAGGGAAAATATGCATCTGGAAACAGCAAAATTTGTTCATATTTATATACAACCCTTTTTTCAGATAAATATGGACAAAGTTTACTAAAACATTGTTTTTGTCGTCTAAATGTCCATGTCGGTTAAATGTCCTTGATAGGTAAATATTTCTTGTTGGCCAAGTGTCGCAGACCTCATTTTAAGTATGCTGTCAAAGTAAATTATTTTGCATTCTATGTAGCATTAGGAATTTCAAATATTTCTAAGTAGAAGGCGTGTTCGTTTATTTTTTAGAAATTGTGTTTAAAACTTTTTTATTATTTTCTTCTAGTTTATTTTACATAAATTTAAGCACTCGTAGGAAAGAAATGGAACGGGCTATACAGTTGATGTAATTTCATGGGTATTTGTTTTGTTAAAGTATGGATATTTGATGTTGCTGATATGTTTCTTTTACTTGTTTGTTTATGTCTTTGTTGCATTTCTTCTGTCTGTGTTTTTGAATTGTATGTATGTAATTCTTATAAGTAAGAAGAGATTTTCAGTTTGTTACATGATATTACTATTTACTTCAACATTCACAAATCTGTAACCTAAGTGTATTTACTTTACTGGCACTTTCTGGTTATCCATACCCTCATTTTCAACATTCTATTAAATTGCCATATTTTAGAACATTTCCAAGCTGGCATTCAGCAATAGCCATTCCATGCATGTGGAAATTATGTGTGTGTTTGAGTACATGTGGATTTCCATGTTTTATATGGAAGCGTCATTTCACTGATTAGTATTCACCAGCTGTAAAAGTGTAAATCTTGACCACATAGATTTTGTTCTCCCACCCAAAAAAGGTGGGGTTTCTGATTATCAGCATCCCTACAAAATTGCAAGCTTGTTAATGACTTTGGATAGCACCTATAAACGCATTGGCAACTTTAGAGAAAAATGTTTGTTGGGTGTCTTTGTCTGCTTCAATGACTGTCTATTCACTGCAACCTATTTCTTTACATTCAATTAAAAATGTATAACACTGACTTTCTTTCGAGAAATCCTTCTGTAACTTTTTGTGCTGTTATTTTTCCTATGTACAGAATGATCTGTTTTCACTTAAAAAAAAAAAAAAATAGGAGCATTGCACAAGCGTTGCAATGTAATCTGCCATTATTGCTATATCTGAAGAACAGTGGGAAATAAGAGAGTGAACTGTGTGGTTTCATTACGATTTGTAGAAAGAAAAACAAATACAATCAATGCAAAAGAAATTGAAAAAAGCAAAAGTAATAAGAAGAATAATTGTTGCATTTCAAATCCACATGTGTGGGTAGTACTACTTGATTTTAATAGCCTCTACAATAAACCGCCAAATTACACTGCTCGACATTGAAAATGCAGCACCAAGAAGGAGTGGTCAGAAAGTAATGAAATTTGGAAAAAAGAGACAGCAAGCAGCAATAAGTGATCTTTATTTCAAAATGATAGTCAGAATACAGAGCGAGAACAGCGTCGGCTCAGTAGAATGTAGGACCACCGCGGACAGCGATGCACGAAGAAACACGTCTAGGCATAGAGTCGATAAGAGTGTGGATAGTCTCCTGAGGGATGGCTCTCCATTTCCTTTCAACCATTTGCCACAGTTCGTCTTCTGAACAAGGCAGGGGCAGTGTCTGCAAACAGCGTCCAATCACATCCCACACATGTTCGCTTGGTGACAGGTCAGGAAGAGTACGGTGACCAGGGAAGCATCTGTATACCTTGCAGAGCATGTTGGCAGATGCAAGCACTGTGTGGTTGGGCGTTAATGAAAAATTGGCCCCCCCTGACAGTAGAAGATTGCCAACGGCCGCAATACACTATCCAAGTATTGTTGGGCCATCATAGTGCTTTGAATATGAACTAGAGGTGACCTGGAATCGTAAACAATAGTGCCCCAAACCATTATGCCACGTTGTGGCGCTGTGGGGCCTTCCACAGTTACTGCCGGATTTAGATCTGTTTCCACGTCAACGCCACACACGTATGCGTGCGGCTGTCACTGGATAAACAGAAGCGTGACTCATCTGAGAACACGACGTTTCACCATTCTGTCATCCACATCACTCCAGTCTGGCACCATTCTAAACGTTGGTGTCTATGCTGTGGAGTGAATGGCAGTCTTCTTAACGGACGCCATGAGTACAGGCCACGCTCAGCTAATCGACGGGAAATGGTTCTCGTCGACGCGGGAACATCCAGGTTATCTTGCACATCCTGCACAATCACAGTACAAGTGACCTGCGGGACCACCACACTCAAAAAAGGTGGATGTCAGCGGATGCGTCGATCCACGCGTGGTGACGTCACTCTCGCTGCACCTGCACCCCTCCTTCTTCCCACATTCCCTTGTTACAACCATGTTCACCATAATCGATGCACCGTGCTTGTATCCATGTGGGTATCAGCTGCGATTTGACGTAAGGACCAACCCGCCCTTCTCAGTCTGATCACTATACCCCTCCTAAAATCATCTATCTGCTGTAAGTGCCTTCGTTGACAGCGGCCTGGCATTCTCTCCTATTACACGTATCCTCCGTGACAAAAATCAACTTCCTTCAATAATTCGTCTGGCAGAAATAACGACACGAATATTGCCCATTCTGCACATTACTTCTCTTATATCTTACTTCACATGCGTTGGAGAGCTGCGCATTTCACATCATTTGCAAAACTCAGTGACGTGCCTCTACTCTAAAATTTGCATAAATATCTGACCACTCCTTCTTGGTGTTGCAATTTCAATGTCAAGCAGTGTATGTAAAAAACGCCACCTTCGTGAATTTGATGAACTGTGTGATATCATAATAGACTTTTTTCAATTTAAACATTGTAAAAAAATATCGACAGTTTTTAATTTACTGAGGAGTGAGGAAGATGCTGTAACATCTTTCCAGGAAAAAGATATATTACCTTGCAATCGAGTATGCTTAAATAGCCAGGAAATGAAGCTGTGTGTAAACGAAAGTGTGTGGAGGTGTGACACGAAACGTTGTAAACAAGCAAAGAGCATTCGATCTGACAGCTGGTTTAGTGGATCCGGAAAACCATTCCTAACAGCACTGCATTTCATCTGCTGTTCGGTAGAGGAATTACTGTTGCTCACGTGGTTCAATAAACGGATTAACGTCAGTTAAATTATTACGGTTGACTGAAACAATTTTATGAGAGAGGTTTGTTCACCAAATTTACTTCGAGAATCTAAAGGATGAGTAGCTGACCCTGGAAAAATAGTCGAAATTGACGAGAGTTTGTGTGCCGAAAAACGTTGCTGGCAGAGTATTCTCACAACAGTGGCTATTTGTGGGTTATTCTGTGAAAATGTTTAGGGCTTTCTTGTTCAGATACCAGATTAAGAAGCAAGCACACTGATATCAATGATTATAGAACATGTATTGAAAGGATTGACAATATAATTATATAATATTTGTTGGTGATCCTATAAAACAGACAAGCTTGAAAAGGCTGGTTGCAGCCATATAACAATAAATCACACATTTAATTTTGATGATCCAACAACAGATGCTTACACCCAAAATTGGAATGTATTTTATCTTTGTTTTTTTTCTTGTAATTTTTAGATAACATTATTAAACTCTAGGTAATTGAAAGAAGTAAAAGAATAAAATATTTAGAATAACTTGGTAGTGAATACAATGACTATAAAGCCCACAACTAGATAAAAGCAGTTGAAGTACTGAAAAGATTATAGGAGTTTCCTTGTTATAATATTCAGCACCAGTTTATTAAAGTTTTTCTTTTGAAAATGTTTAAGAAATGGTAGAAGAGTAGTTAAAAGTTTCAAATAAGAAGACTGAATCAAAATAGTAGTTTAAATTAATAGGATAAAGAGTACAAATGAAAATATGTTTGTATAAATTTTTGTAACATGCATTTTAAAACTGAATTAAATTCTTATAACCTGTCTTGGACCATATATGCATACACTTCAATTCTCTTTTTTAAAATTTATTTCTTTAGCATTGGATTCCTTAGGATTTGGCTCGTATAAAGAAGAAGCTGAAGCTGTTTTAAAAGACTGTAAAGCTATGGCTGCCAAAAGAAGAAGACAGAGTACTCGCTTAGAAAATCTAGGCATTCCAGAAGAAGAGCTTTTACGGCAGCAACAGGAACTTTTTGCAAGGGTAATTAATATACTTTATCAAAAACGCAGTTAGAATAATATTTATACAAAACTATTAAATTATACTTTCGAATACCAATTTTTGATGTAATCATACAAAAGTATATTAAGAAATAAGAAATAGATTTTTGAAAAATTTGACAAATATTATTAACATGCCAACTAAAGATGAGTATACATTATAGAGCGACTGACATAGGTTTTATTATAACAGGAGTGCTTTCAGCAATTCAAGCATGATTGCCTTTTTCAGCTGTAATTCAAGAAAGACATCTGACGTAAAATCATGGAGACTTCACAGCATTTCCTTTCAGTGTAGATTAAGGTACATTGGACAAACAAAAGAAGTGTAAAAATTTCGCATCAGGAAGCAAGAGTCTAAGTTAAAAGAAGGAAACGAATAAATCCTCTGTTGTCCAACATTATTGGCTGAAACCACAAATTAAGATTTATTGCTACCAAAAACATTCAAAAAATCTCCTTGGTTGGTAAATTTGATTTTCTTGAGACTTTCTGTACCCGTAATAATTTCCTAATATTGTGAAAGAGTCAAATTCTAACCTGTTTTTTCCCCACCTTTCTAGAAATTGATAAATTGTGATTATGTTTTCCATTTCTAGATAGCATCACTTACTCTTTTTTTTTTTTTTCATTATTTTCCATCTTCCCTTCATTATAGAGACCATCATGGTTAGTATCTTCTCAAAATTCCATCAGTCTGTCTTTTTCTTCTTCTAATACTTACCTTTGATTTAGTTGTAGTTGAAGAAGACACTCATGTTTGAATCTCAGAAAGTGCTTCTGCAGAAATGAGACCTATATTATTATTATTGTGTTGTTTTTTCCTACACTTAAGAGCAGCATTTTTTCCATTTTTGCATTACTTAATACAGATGTTTCACTGATATTAATTATTGTAATCTGCAAATAATTAAAAACTTTTTTAGTTTTTCATATGAAATTAAATTGTGAAAACAGCTCTGACAGAAGTTTATATTAATGTACACTTTTATAATTCTTCTTAAATTGTGACCAGCATGATTTAATATATAGAATTGTACCTTGATTTTCAGTTCATTAATTTTTTAATATTTTTTCATTATAAAAGTAAAGCAATCTCGTAACAACTTTCAATGAGGCAAAAGGATTGCAGGGATAAATTTAGTTAATTAAAATTAATTTAATAGCCAGTAATTTGGTAAAATTGCCAATTAAAACTATTATTAAATTTAGTGATACTTTTTTTTTTCCAAAAAATTTATTGTAAATGTAGTAAATAACACAAAACTAGACATTTTTATCAAACATATCAAGCACTGCAATAAATATTTGAAAACAATCAAGCACTGCAAAAAATGTATGAAATTAAATTATATCATGAACATAAAATATAAAGCAATTGAAAATATGAGTAGAAATATTATTCAAAATAATTTGTAGTGCATAGGTCTTTATCAGGAATATACTGAGAAAAATCTTTTCATTTATATGTATAAATATTTTTTATTTATTAATTCTTTTTAAAAATTAGATACAAATAATAATATTCTCAAACTGTTTTCTCCTAAATAAAAATCATCTTAATTTTTGTATAAAATATGCACAACATTTCATGGTCTGGTAGTCACTAGGAAATGTACTATTTTAATATATTTTTGCTTAATTTTTCATGCTGAAAATGCTTGAATTCCTTTTCCTAAGCTTTATTTATTTATTTATCAAATTTGATTCCTCATGTCATGTAATAGTTTTGATCTGTATTAAGGATTGGAATTTTTTCCTTTAAATATTGTAATAATGTTCTATGGAATTGGAGTTAAAAAATTTTCAGAATTGGTATCACATATTGTGTCTTGTAATTCAATAACTTTTTATTCAAATATATGATGGGTATGTCAAAACGTTCTCGGAATTTCATTGTAATGCTCTGTTACTACAATATGGGTACACACTTATTTAATCACCTTCAAAGTAGGCTCCGTTAGAGTACACAATATATTTGACATGGTGTCAAAACGTTTACCTTTCAGGCCCATTTTGATCTTGGAGAAGAGCCAGAAATCCGGTGAATAGGTTGGTTGGTGGAGGAGTGAAATGTTCTTTTCTGTGAGCCATGCCTGCACAGCAATTGATTTGTGGGAGGGAGCATTGCTGTGATGCAGTAACCATCCTCCTTGTCATTTTGTGGGATGTTTTCTTCATATTGCCTCCCTCAGTCTTTTCAAAACTTGCATGTAAAAAGGGCCATTAACAGTTTGACCAGCTGGTACAAATTCATGGTGCACCACACTTTCATTGTTGAAAAATGCAATGAGCATCACTTTTGTTTTGGATTTGACATGACGTGATTTCTTTGGTTCAGGAGAGGACATTGTATGCCATTCTGAGGACTGCATCTTTGTCTCCAGGTTGTAAGCATACACACAGGTCTCTTCAAAGAAATGTCAGGTCCTTTGTGCTTTTTTCAAAACATTTGGCCGCAGTCAACTGCCGAGTTTCCATTTGATACGGATTCTGCAACTCGAAACAAACTTTGCACTGACACGTTTCATCTTCATATCATCTGATAGGATTGCATGAATGGATCCATGAGAGATCCCCACGTCCTGTGCCAACTCATCGATAGTCATTCTTCAGTCTGATCTGATTAACTGTCTCACTTGGTCGACCATTCCTTCATTTCTGGAGTTTGAAGGTCTTCCATCCTCCAGCTCTCATTTGTCCACCCTGAAATCTTGAAAACCACTCGTAACTGGCTGTTTTCTTCTAAAGAATCATCCCCTTAAAATGTTTGTTAGGCTAACAAAGTCTCTGAAACAGATTTCCCCAATCTGTACATGAACTTGATGTTCACTTTTTGCTCGAACTTCGTTATTGCACCAACTGATCACCACACCCTCCTACCTTCAGCTACAGTGCCTGTTATGAATTGCGGTAGTAAATAAATATAGTGGTAGTAAAAAATAAATTAATTATTTGTGGTGATAAAGAGTTACGAAATTTCGGTTGTTTGTCAATTTTTTAACCTTCTAAAAAATGCTAATGTTTCTACAGCAAAAGCTGTAATCGTAAGCTTCTAGTGTTTCCTTTTCATTCTAAATGGCAGTACAATCCTATGAATGCTCAATATTTTGCAGTTATGAAATTAATATACCTCATTCCAAGGTATTGTGTTTGAAGATTCATAAAGTCTATTGGAAGGGAAGAAAAAATTCAAAACCTGCAAGTATATGTACATATGCTGAATCTTATACATTTACTTCATTTCAGTTGGAAATGATATTTAACAGAAGATTATTTATATGAATTTAAAACCAGTATGTAATATATACTGGCGCCCACACTGAGGGTGCCATGCCAATAGATGGCAGCACCGTTCTCTTTTTCTACTCTGTGAGGTGGCAGAATTTCTTAATATTATAAAAGTTTATGATGTAATAATTTTTTATGATTAATTTACAAGTTGTTTAGAGTTCAATTTTATGTTCATGATGGGATGGGGAATTTACTGACCCTGTACTAGGAGTGAATACAAGTATATTAGTTTCTTTTTATTCTTTGTTTACTGCACTTGAGGTTTATTCATCTCTGTTTAGCAAAAATTTTAATTTCAGCACTTCACCCTTTCCCAGACTCCTCAACTTCAAAATTGTTGTTTGGCATCAAACGTTACACAATTTTAGGGGTTTAATGTGACATGCTAGCCCCGAAAGACACCCATTCCTTCATGTTTTCTAAAATCTTAGAATGCAGCAAAAATGAAAAGAGGTGATTGACAACTAATTTGTCACGCCTTCTTCCTTTTGTGTGATAAGATCACACAAAGGGAAAGCTCACTTAAAAATACGGGAAATGTAAATACACTTTAGGTCTGTCTCTTCGTGTAATAAAAAAAAAACTGCTGATGTGAAAGCATGCTTTAATTCTTTAGGGTATCATCTTTCTTAATTTTAGATGAAAGATTAGGGAACACAAGAGAAATTTTCCCTCCGAGTTAGGATACAAATAGGTTGTTTTTGAAATTTTCACAGTTGGTGAAAGGAGGGAAAATATTTCCAAGACCTGTTTTAGGCACAAACCAAAATTTATCCAGAAGTTTGAAAGGGTCTCCTAAGAGGCCAAAGGGATTGAAAATTGAAATAAGAGCTTTGAGGTGTATCAAATAATAAAATTGTTTAATAGCATTTCATCCTAAACAAAGAAAAGGTATATTATATTTACAAAAAAATAATACCTATATTTACAAAAAAATAAAAAAGGGGCCCTTTCTTAGTATCATAGCATGAAGCACGGTCTTTTTTATATATTATCTAAAGCATAAAGTATAATAACTTCAAAAATGCAACATACTTTCTCATCTGAGTCGCAGTGTTTCATTTTTCAATTTTTTATTTTTCGGCTGAGCATCTCTTTCTACCATTATACAAGTTCAGTTACAGCATGATACAGTTTACACATGCAGTGGGATATTTGCTAATTTTTTTCATAAAGTAATAACATTGAATTTGAATTAAGTTCAAAAGCTTTTTACCCATATTTTACATAAGTATGTCCAGGTGGGTTTCATCAACAAAGGGCATAAAAACATAAATTCTATTTTTGAAATTTTAAAAGTTTTTTTCTTCAGACTCCTCTTTAAAGGGTTAAGGAATGTAAAAGACTCACTGGATAACGTATGTGGCAGTTATCAGCATTATTGTGAAGGTGATTTAGGATTTTTCTATTTTCAGTTAGTGCAATTAGAACACAAGTGTACTGATAATTGCAGTGTCATCAGTGTAATTAAAAAAATCTACTGATTAAAAAAAGTATCGGATTGTTACTTTAGATTGGTGATTTAAGCCAACGATATCACTAAGTCTACAAAATATCGTGCAATTCAAAAACATCTGAAAATAAAAGTGTTTAATATATCAATAAGTAATTTAAAACACTCTCCCATAAAATCCAAAAAAGAGAAACTGAACCTAATATATAATCATAATGTCATTTAAAAAATAATGAAATAAGTATTTTAGATTAAACCATAACATGCTTTGCTTTATTCAGTTAAACTACTAATTAATAAACAATACTAGACTAAACAAAAAATGGAATATGAATTATTTTTTAAATTTTATTTGAACAGTTTAATAATTTAGATACACAAGTCCATTTTGTATCTCAGAATGCATTATTTGGTTCAATTAATTTCCTTAAAAAATAGTTCTATAATAAATGTATGTGTACAGAGTGTTCGATATGAAAAAAATCCATTCTTTAAAAATGATATATCTATTTGAAAGAAAATATACACATGAGAAAAATGAATAAATACATCTACAATAATTCCTGGAAGTGGACTTTTTTCTGTCATTTCTATGCTCTTTCATGTTACTTTTTCCTAAAATTTGGTGTTAAGTGTGCTTCACCTCCTTCGGGGACCTTTGGTTCCGGATGTATTGGCATGTTTTCTTTAAAGTAATACCATAAAAAGGTCTAGTGGAGTGTGAAATGAAACTAAGGCTCATTTTTGAAATTAACTAATCCAAGTGTGAATTCTTTTATGCTTGAATTTTTACAATCATCTTCATCCTTATAGTACAAGAAGAATCCTAGCTATGTTGTATGATTAGTTAGATATTGAATGAGATAATTTAAGCAAGAAGTAGAGATATTGCACATCTGAGGGAATATAAACTAGAAGGTTACACTTTTTATGAGGCATCCTGTATTCAATAGAAACATAGCAGAATTAAAAGACTATCAGTATTTTTACTTGTACGAAGTAAAGGAAGTATTGTAATCACGAAAAATTCCAGGTACCATATTTCAATGAAAATATCCATTTTGACTGCTGTCGAATGCTATTTTAACGATGTTTTTGTGTGACATCTGTACATAAGGATAGAATAAAGGACTCTTTTATTTCAAATGAATTATAAAACTGATTTAAAATAGATTCAGAAGAGATTTTTTTTTGTAGTGTCTGTACGTATGCACATATGTATCTCGCATAACTCAAAAACGAGTAGTCTCAGAACATTGAAATTTTGTATGTAGGACTGCTATAACATGTAGTTGTGTACCTCCCTTTTTGGTGGTAATCGGCTGCAGCAAAAGTGTTTATATATATATATATACTCACTCTGTTACTCAGCTCAGTTTTTTTTTATTCTTTCTTATGTTGTAAATTAATTATGTTGGTAAATTGTGCATTTTTTGCTTTAAAAATGATTGAATTATGCTGTTCCTATCTTCCGGTTAAGGTTTTTATGCATTTAGTTAATCTGCATGCAACATTTGTAGAATTATCAACAATTTATAAAAGTTGTTTAAATGCGGTACGGCTAAATTTTTTTTTTACCATAGTAGCCATATTTGTTTACATTTGAAACTTAGCAGAATAGTGAATTAAGTTTTTCTGCACGTTCAGCTCTTTTTGCTAAGTGGGACCACAACGAAACTTTTAGTTTTGTGCACCGAAAAGTATGCCTTCTTGCCTGCTGGCCAAATTGCTTGTTTTTGCATAGAAACTGTAATTTTAATTGTAAAAAAATTTTTTTTTCACTATTTTAACTGTATTTGGGGTTTTATGTTTTTCTACATCTTTCAATTTTTAATGAAGATATTTTGAGTTTTTATGTATTTTTGCCTTATTGCAAAGTAAGATCTGAATTAATTGAATGAGAAATATATCTCTAATGAAATTTGAGGAAATAAGTGTTTCGTATTAGTAGCAGATATTGTTGCCAGTCTGTCTTGGACAGAGAAGAATGTTTATGAGTAGTGCATGCACAATAGCGAAGCGGTGCTGAATTGTCTGAGAAAAATTGTTTCCTTTTTATTTAATTTCTTTTATACATTGTTTTACATTTATTATAGTATTTGAATAGAATATGTGGCAACAATTAGATAATTCTTCATATAATTTTTGTGCATTCTGAGTTATAAAAATAACTGAGAGGTAACGCTGTTAAATAAACCTAGTGCCAGCGTGTCCCGACGGTAAATAAATATACTGAATTTTAAAGAGTGCATTAATTCTGTTTTGGTTTATGCAGTTCAGTGAAGTAGCTTTAATTCAATTCAATAAATTTAAATAAAATGCATATAATTTAATATTCCATGCCAGGGAGTCATGTGGTGTACACATCAGCTTTTTAAATTAAGTGGAAATACAATCCTGTAATATCTTGTCACAAAGAAAAATGTATTTGTAATCCTTTTAAGAATATTTTTTTAAGTTTCATATATTCTCTATTATTTCACTGGGATAACTGATCAGAATATCAAAATTTCAGAAAAGCTAGCTAAGAAGTCAAGCAATTAAATCTTATCTTCTACAATAAGTGAACAATTTATATGAGTTGTATAGCTTATAATGCATTTTTAGACGGATAAAATTTTTAATATGGAGTTATAATTAATGATATTAGTATGATGTAAATTATACAGAATGTTTGTATCAATATTTGAAACAGATCTTAAAATTAGCCCTCTCATTTTTTTTGGTAGTATGCTACATTTTAAAAAATTAACCATATTATAAATTGACAAAAGTATTATGAATAAATGAAGAACTTTTCAAATTTAGGACATACCTTATTATTGTGAGGATATGATTATTTAGTGACAGCAAAATGCAAAAAAGCTATCTGCCTATGAGAATAAGAATATTTTTGTGGAGGATTTTCTATGGGAAATTGGCTTGTATTTTTGTAATCGTCTTGTAACTTTCTAGCCAATTTCCAGGGATACCAAGTAAATGTCACACATCCAGCCAACTCAACAGTCAGGAATAGAACTATATCTAATTACCAGATTTTTGTAGTACTAGTTGATTCAATGCTGATGGTCTGTATTGTACTGAGTTGTTAAACTTTAGAATGTTTATTATGCTTTATAAATAATTAACCCTTTTGTCTTTCCTAAAGGCACACATCCAGCCTCAACAGTCAGGAATAGAACTATATCTAATTACCAGATTTTTGTAGTACTAGTTGATTCAATGCTGATGGTCTGTATTGTACTGAGTTGTTAAACTTTAGAATGTTTATTATGCTTTATAAATAATTAATAACCAGTCGAACTGAAGATGATGATGATGAGTATTAATTAATTCACTACATTTGGGACATATTTCCTAGAGCTACAGCCAGAAACAGACATGAGGATAAATTATACTAAAATATATTTGCACATCCATTCCATTTGTAAAAAAATAATTAGCAGTTATCAGCATTATTGTGAAGGTGATTTAGGATTTTTCTATTTTCAGTTAGTGCAATTAGAACACAAGTGTACTGATAATTGCAGTGTCATCAGTGTAATTAAAAAAATCTACTGATTAAAAAAAGTATCGGATTGTTACTTTAGATTGGTGATTTAAGCCAACGATATCACTAAGTCTACAAAATATCGTGCAATTCAAAAACATCTGAAAATAAAAGTGTTTAATATATCAATAAGTAATTTAAAACACTCTCCCATAAAATCCAAAAAAGAGAAACTGAACCTAATATATAATCATAATGTCATTTAAAAAATAATGAAATAAGTATTTTAGATTAAACCATAACATGCTTTGCTTTATTCAGTTAAACTACTAATTAATAAACAATACTAGACTAAACAAAAAATGGAATATGAATTATTTTTTAAATTTTATTTGAACAGTTTAATAATTTAGATACACAAGTCCATTTTGTATCTCAGAATGCATTATTTGGTTCAATTAATTTCCTTAAAAAATAGTTCTATAATAAATGTATGTGTACAGAGTGTTCGATATGAAAAAAATCCATTCTTTAAAAATGATATATCTATTTGAAAGAAAATATACACATGAGAAAAATGAATAAATACATCTACAATAATTCCTGGAAGTGGACTTTTTTCTGTCATTTCTATGCTCTTTCATGTTACTTTTTCCTAAAATTTGGTGTTAAGTGTGCTTCACCTCCTTCGGGGACCTTTGGTTCCGGATGTATTGGCATGTTTTCTTTAAAGTAATACCATAAAAAGGTCTAGTGGAGTGTGAAATGAAACTAAGGCTCATTTTTGAAATTAACTAATCCAAGTGTGAATTCTTTTATGCTTGAATTTTTACAATCATCTTCATCCTTATAGTACAAGAAGAATCCTAGCTATGTTGTATGATTAGTTAGATATTGAATGAGATAATTTAAGCAAGAAGTAGAGATATTGCACATCTGAGGGAATATAAACTAGAAGGTTACACTTTTTATGAGGCATCCTGTATTCAATAGAAACATAGCAGAATTAAAAGACTATCAGTATTTTTACTTGTACGAAGTAAAGGAAGTATTGTAATCACGAAAAATTCCAGGTACCATATTTCAATGAAAATATCCATTTTGACTGCTGTCGAATGCTATTTTAACGATGTTTTTGTGTGACATCTGTACATAAGGATAGAATAAAGGACTCTTTTATTTCAAATGAATTATAAAACTGATTTAAAATAGATTCAGAAGAGATTTTTTTTTGTAGTGTCTGTACGTATGCACATATGTATCTCGCATAACTCAAAAACGAGTAGTCTCAGAACATTGAAATTTTGTATGTAGGACTGCTATAACATGTAGTTGTGTACCTCCCTTTTTGGTGGTAATCGGCTGCAGCAAAAGTGTTTATATATATATATATACTCACTCTGTTACTCAGCTCAGTTTTTTTTTATTCTTTCTTATGTTGTAAATTAATTATGTTGGTAAATTGTGCATTTTTTGCTTTAAAAATGATTGAATTATGCTGTTCCTATCTTCCGGTTAAGGTTTTTATGCATTTAGTTAATCTGCATGCAACATTTGTAGAATTATCAACAATTTATAAAAGTTGTTTAAATGCGGTACGGCTAAATTTTTTTTTTACCATAGTAGCCATATTTGTTTACATTTGAAACTTAGCAGAATAGTGAATTAAGTTTTTCTGCACGTTCAGCTCTTTTTGCTAAGTGGGACCACAACGAAACTTTTAGTTTTGTGCACCGAAAAGTATGCCTTCTTGCCTGCTGGCCAAATTGCTTGTTTTTGCATAGAAACTGTAATTTTAATTGTAAAAAAATTTTTTTTTCACTATTTTAACTGTATTTGGGGTTTTATGTTTTTCTACATCTTTCAATTTTTAATGAAGATATTTTGAGTTTTTATGTATTTTTACCTTGCCGTGAAGTGGGAAGTGAATTAATTGAATGAGAAATATATTTCTAATGAAATTCGACGAAATAAGTTTAAATGAAATGCAGGAAAAAATGTGTATAATTTAATATTCGGTACAAGGAAATCATGTGGTGTACATATCACATTTTTTCCTTTAGTCGTTTAGTAAAAAAAACTGTTTCTATGCGACGAAATCTGCTTAATGCGATTAATCTGCATATTGTTTTTTAAAGATTACAAATAACTAAATATGTAACAGATTTATAAAAATTTTTCTAACTATATGAATTTATATTTATAATGAGTCGTGAAATTCAAAGTTCCACGTTTTTAGATTTTATGTCTATGCAATATTATATAAA
The DNA here is from genome assembly GCA_000611955.2 of Stegodyphus mimosarum. Lineage (NCBI taxonomy): Eukaryota > Metazoa > Arthropoda > Arachnida > Araneae > Eresidae > Stegodyphus > Stegodyphus mimosarum. Next base: position 95,207 of record KK113708.1, read on the forward strand.
TTCATCATTCATTGATAGTATTATAAATAATAATGAAAAAATTACTATTAATTTTTCAAATTTTAATTTTTAATAATTTATCTTGCATCGCTGTATACTTGATGAATGATTATGGACATATATTCATTATAATGAAAAAAGATATACAGAAGAGTTAAGTTTAGATGAAAGTTGATTTTGAAAGAAAAATTACAGTTGTATTGCTCTTAAATCTCTCTTGGTATAAAGAGTCGTTTTTTTAATTGACATTATATTAAATTAATTCCAATATCAATTAGAAAATAATTATAGTATATCTTCTGCTGCGACACCTCGAAAAGGTTACCTTCTGAAAGCCCAAAATCCTTTAAACTGTGGATGGTCGCGTTTAGACGTTTCACTGTCCTTTTAATAAAGCACGTATATTAAACTCAATTATACATTTGTTATATTTTTATTTTCTTTCAAAGCAATGAAACCATGGCTCTATTGTTTCAGAAGTACTGAAACCGAGAAAATATACACTATATAATAAACACGTAAATCGATTTACATACACATTTTTTGAACATGTCTGTAATTATTTTGCTCAAAAAAAGTTGTTCAGAGGAAATATTTAATGAATACTAGAAATCACAAGCTAAGTAAGAGTCATCTCGTCTAAACTGCCTTAAATGATGAACACAGGTGTTCGCTTTATCGTGAGGTGATTTTTTGAACAACAGATAGATGATGATGATGAGTATTAATTAATTCACTACATTTGGGACATATTTCCTAGAGCTACAGCCAGAAACAGACATGAGGATAAATTATACTAAAATATATTTGCACATCCATTCCATTTGTAAAAAAATTCACTCACACATGTTGTACTTTTTCTACATGAAGACAACTTGTAATAACAATATTTTCTAGCTTTGACTTTCAAGTTGTGTGTGTGCCGTTTTTTATATTATATTTTTATCACTAATTAGGAAAACTAATTGTATAGAAACTCTTGATATAATTCTTTAAATTCCATAGTCTAGACTATGTACATCAAAAAATTTCTGGTATATGCTCGACTTATTGATATAAATCACTCATAGCCTGGTTAACAGAGATGTTTAAATCTTAAGCATGCATTATAAATTCCTAATAATTTAATTGATGTTGGAATATAGTTGAACTATATTAGTTAAGTCATATGTTTTATGAGAAAATAACCATTATAATGCAAGTTACTCTAGATATGGTGCCTAATAATAAGTGCAGTATTTTTAATACAAACATTTTAATGTGAAGGTGATTTGGATTTTTCTAATTATATTCAGCTGCCATTAGTGGCAATTAAGACACAAATTTGCCAATAAATGCATTGTCATCTAGTGCGGTAATTTTTAAAGAAAGGAACATCGAAGTGCCAAAATAAAAAAATGAAAATGAAAACTCTGAAAATCACGAGACTAAATACACTGGTGGACAAAATTAAGAGATGGAACACTTTTTTCCAAATATTGTGAGAAATACTGGATAGAAATAAATGAAATTACGTATTATTGTATGACCACAGTGTGTACAAAACAAGAATGAAAATACCATTCATTAGCATGAGGTATGGCCAAGAGTCCAATGTGGTCCAAACTTGAGATTGAAAGATGGCAGTGAAAATATGGCTAGTACGATGTGTGGTTGCCTCTGACAGATAGCATGCACAAAGATTAGCTGTGCTGTTAATAAGAGAGTTCAGGAATGTATGTGGAAGTCACACTCTCCACCAGAGCAGTTTTTAACTACTGAATGGTTCTGGATAGCAGTTGAAGTATTGCATTAGACCTCCCAAGAGCATCTCAAGCATGTTCAATAAGATTAAGGTCAGGAGATTTGGCTGAACAGTCCATTCGGTGAGTATCCTCGTTTTCCAGATAGTCATCAACAAGGTGGGTCCAATGTGGTCCTGCATTATCGTCTATAAAATGAACTCGGGGCCAAGAGCACCCCTGAAAAATTGAGTCCTGAGAGCTGTAGGTTCTCTTGCTTGTACTTCTGGACATTTACAGAAGCAGTGTCAAACATTTTGAATGGTGTGCAGGTGTTTTGCATGATCCCTGCCCAGAACATCACTCTCCCACCACCATATTGGTCCCTTTCCAGGATGTTCCTGGGATGGATTAGTCCCAAGTTCCCTCCACATCAATAATAGCCGAGAATCAGGTTGTAGACTGTATCTGGACTCATTCGTGAAAACATTAACTTATTGAAGCTGTGTCCAGTGTTGGTGTTGTATGCACAATTGTAAATGCTCTCTTCTGTGGGAGTGAGTGAGTAGGATGCAAATAGTGGGCTTTCTGGCATACAGTCCTCTCTTATGGAGCCTTCTGAGGACCGTTTTCCTTGAAACTGATGTGTTCCTATGGATGCAGCAAGATCACGAGACAGTTGTGTGGCTGTAGACGCCCTGTGGCACTTGGCTAAAAATAACAAATACCAGGCGTCATTGATCGTTGTGGCTTTCTGGACATTGTCCCGCTGTTTTAAAACTGATTTTACAAATTAGAGATGACACTTGGTGTTACATCCAGTTCTTTTGCAACCCAACCTTGGGACTGTTCTGCCTCAAGTCTACTCACGATTCTCCATCTCACATCTTTGTCTAAGTGATGATGTATATTCATTTCATCCAAAAAAAAAAAGCAAGATTATTCAAGAATGACAATAAACATCACTACTGTGTTAAACAGCGGAATGAGCGGAGCAGCTGAACATGGACTTTCACATCTCTGTTGGTGTAGCAACGCCCACAGGAATATGTAAACTCATCTCAGCAACACCAGTGCCACAGCGATGTATGGCAACTAACTGTTCAGGTTTTTGTGTGATATTTTAGGAGAAATGTGGTAATGTTTTCCATCTCTTAATTTTGCCCACCAGTGTAGAATATAATGCCAGAGAATATTTTATATTGATTGATAGCAAAATGAAGCTTTCTTTTTCTACATCCAAAATAAAAAGCATATCTGAAGATACTACTAGCTGAAGTACCCAGCATTGTCTGTTTTTTATGCAGATTGGAAAGATTTCATTTGGGGGTATATCGGTAGTTTTTTTAAATCTCAGGTAGGCAGTGATTTTCCTCTTATTTGAATTCAAGGTTAATTGTGTAAATTTTGCCAATCCTGAATAAAAAAACTGGTACTTGATTTGTTATCGGTACATCTTTTTTTGAAAATGAACTTTCAGGAAATAAACATCCAGTTTGCGATTTTGTCATAGTTTTTGAAATGTTTGAAAAAAACACATAGAGAGTGCAATGGAATCCTGCTTTAAAAGTTCTACCCTGCTCTAGAAAGTTTCACACTGTTCTAAAGAGAAGCACCTTCCAATGGTTTTAGTAAGAATGAAAGTGGGAGTTGAACAACAGGAACAGAAGGTGATATGACCTGAAAATTCAAACTATGTAGAAATATTGTTTTTTTATCAAAACACAATTATGAATTCTCTGCTTAGCATGTATAACTTCCACTGTTAGCAAGAATCCAATGTGAACCGAAGTTGGGCAATGTAAGTGCCCTTTTTTTAAATCTTATGCAGACAATGAACTTCTTATTGTTTTGAAGGTCAAGCGTGTAAATCTCATCAAGATTTGAATAAAAGTGTAGATTTGTGTTAATTATACATAGACACTTTTCTTTACACACACGTATATCTATATATATAATGAAGAAAGCCTGTTTGTATGTCCTCTAATAACTCAGTCACTACTATAGCTATCATCACCAAACTTTCTACAATTCTTTTTGGAGTCTGGGTCCACGTCCATTTTTTTCAGGAAAAAAAAAATTAAAAACTCGGAAAAACGGTAATTTTCACCCTCATTTTTCTGAGTGGCAACAGTCTCGCAAGCTGAAGATAAAAATCTGCGTTATTTTGAAAGTTGTTGCCACTGCTCACTTTCAAATCCTAGAGCTTATTAATAAAAAATTTCAAAGTTTTATGATGAAATAAAAATAGCATTGCCAACATTAAATACATTATTCCTGATTCCAAAAATTTGTGGGAAGTCATTTCGACTGTTCCCATCTTCGTACGACTTTAATCAGCTGAAATATTAATTAAAAACTCTGAAAGCACTAATTTTCTCACTTTCGTTTTCCCGAGCGGCAACAGTCTCGCACGTTGGAGATGAAAATGCTTTATTTTGAAAAGTGTTGCTACTGCTCGCTTTAAAATCTTAGAGTTTGTTAATCAAAAATTTGTAAGTTTTACAAAATCTATACATTTAAAGAAGAATGTCTGTTTGTTCATGTTATTGATTTCTGATCAATTATGATGAATTTGTTGCCACATTTAATCGACTAAAATTGAATACAGGTGAAATATTGGATGGAGCTTAAGCTTTTACAACCATTTGATTAAAAAGACAAAATCATTAAAAACTGTGTGCCATTGTTGCTGATATAATGAGAGCGAATTAGATTATTTTTCTATGGAAATTCTTTATGTAGTCTTCGTATCACATCAGACTGAAAAATGTATGACTATGAATTGTATTTTTTGCATCGTTATTAGAGAAAGATTACAACGGTATCGTTCTCTCTTGCTAGATGCATTACTCTCAAACTAAGTTAACTTGCATCGGATACTTCTGCTAGTGTATATATTGATGGTTTTAATGAATCTGTTTAATGTCATTTCCTGGGTCTTGTAATTAATATCAGCTTTTAACGAAAAGTTTCCCGCCACCACAAACAGTTCGCGTTGGCTTGTTTAATCTTATTTAGTCAAATGAAAGGAGGAGACTAGAACACTGTGTCGTGAAATTTATAAAAAAATATTGTTATCATTTAGTAAATGGTGTCTGAAATAGAACTATCATGCTACCATATTAGAATCATCATTTACTTCTAGGTCAGCTACAGAATCTCACCAAATCACGTGTACAGCTTTAAGTACTAATGTTTTCTCATTTGACGCTGTGAAGGTTTCATACCAAAAGTTCAAAAACAAGGACTGTGACATTCAAGAAGCAGAGCAATCTGGGCAGCCTGCGAGAACTTGTGGAACAAGATGAGTATGCAACCACTCAAGAGCTTGGTAAGGAGTTAAGATGTTAGTGCCATTCCCATTAGTCGTGCTATGTATCACTTTATCTTGACATACAAGTTCACTCACTGGTGCCACATGAGCTGACTCAAGCAGATAAGGCCAGACATGTTTGAGCCTGCACTAATCTGCTCAAATAACAACACAAGGACAAAATTCTGGACTAGATCGTCACTTTGGATTTACTTCAACAACACAGACTGAAAAGGGGGTTGCTCTGCATCCGGTGATAATGTTTTCTATCTGGTGGGACTGCCGTGATATATCCACAAAGAAAATCTGTAAAAAGGTAAAACCCTCGACAGTAAAATATGGATTGTCATCTATCTACACATGTGCTGTGTATCGAGCTGTACACCCTGAATTAGTGACCAATTTGTCAACAAAATGCTTCATCCATTCCCTCATTAGACTTATAGCGAAAAGGGGAAGAATTTCAACAATCTATAGGGACAATGGAACTAACTGCCAGAGTACCAACAACCTTTTGAAATCTTTAAATTAGTCAAATAAAAAATTCTGAAGACCTAGCTCCCATTAAATGGAAGTTCATTCCTCCATCAGCTGCGTGGTGGGGTGGATGCGGCTTATTGGCAGTTAGAAAATCTTCTAAGAACACTTGGTAGGTCACTCAATTTTGAAGACCTTTCAACAATTTTATGTGAAGTTGAAGTTATAATGAATAATCAACTTCTTACATATATATTTAAGAAGAGTCTGATAAATTTATTCATTTGACGCCATCATCTTTTATTCAAGACAACCAAGAAATTGGGATACCTTATTTAGAGAAAAGTAATTCCTAGAAACTTCGAAAATGATACCGGAAATGCCGAAATATGAAAGATCAGTTGAGAAATAGATTCCAAAAAGAATATTTGGCAAATCTCATTCAAAAATAAAGACAAAAGGCTCAAGTTATCCAGACAGGTGATGTAGTACTAATTGAACTACACAACAGAAAAGACAACTCACCAATAGGCAAAGTCACAAAATTGTTTCCAAGTAGAGACGGGTGTACACATGTGGCAGAGGTAAACAGTCATCCAGTTGTGGTGAACTAACTGTAAGAACATTTTCAGAACTCAATTTTAGAACTTTAATTTTTTATTGTTTCAAATTTTCATAGATATTAGTTTTTATTTAATTATATTATTTTTGAATAATGATGTAAATTTAATTCTAATGTTTAATTTCTAACTGCCACCATAAATTAAAGTTGGGAGTTAGGTTTTCATGTTAATGTGTTTCTTTTCCTCACTAGATGGTGCCATGGGTTCCACTAATGAGAGATTTTTTTTTTGTGTGTGCGAAATATAGACAGTTCAGTTTTGAATCCGTGCCTGGATGGACGAATAATTGATTCGTACAGCCATGAGTGAAAAAGAGAGGATATACAAAAATAGTAATTAAATATTGATTTTTTCTCTTTCGAATGTTTTATGTAAATAAAATTGTGGTGTGAAGAAATGGATTGTGTTTTCCCTGAAAGAGATTCTTCTTTCCAGCTGAGATATCATGTCTACATTTAGTGACGCATCAGAAAAAGTAAGTTTTTTCTTGTTTTTAAAATCAGATTAATAATTACATCAGTGGATGCTGACAACTTCGATCAATAGTAGTTGATTAATTGCACAATAGTGCTAGTTCTATTCAGATTCAAATTCCTGTGAACACATTTTCATGGTAATTTTTGTGGTTTTGCCTATGTGTAATGTGAATTGAAGTCAGTTTTTCTTGAAAAGTACTTTATGAAGACATTTATCTTCTTTGGTAGATAGCCCTCAAATGCTTTGCACCTATATGAGTAAATGTATTTAATAATCTTTTGAGACAGATCCTTTGTGTAATCATACAGCCATGCCAGTGATGTTTCCTTGTATGCTTTCACAAATTCCTATTCTAGGATGTTGTGAACCCTCTTTTAACAGCACTGACAGTCATGGCATCGTTTCCTGTCTCTTTTTCAGCCAGGGAACAAAAGTTGCAGGAAGACAAGTTGGGGCTATATAGCAACTGTGGCAGCATAGACTCAAACAGTACTTTTTTTTTTTTCTTTTCATGACGCATCATCTTTGCACAGAGATTCACACAGATTTATCATCCATTATTATTCACTTCCACTGCAGTTGTTTGCAATGTGTTACCAAGAAACCACATCACAGCAGCACAATGTATTACAGCCAATCTGGTTACTTAAAAGGAAAAATCATGCATAAAAGTCTATCCTGTTTAGTTAGGAAAATTAAATCTGAATTTCAGTGGGACCACTAACATAGCAGAAGCTGTGTGTAAATCCCACTACTACACACACTGTTTTGTAAGGGTAAAAATATCTTTAAAGAAAAATCTGTTAGAATGCGATGAATGGATTTATGTGAATTCTGACAATCTGATTCCAAAAGATATTACATAAGCATGAAGATTACACCACAGTTTATTAATGCTAACATTACAATAATTGTTTCTATGAAGTTAACAAATTCCCAGACAAATATCACATTGAACAAAGCATTCCAACAGAAACATTTATAGAAAGGCACCAAAGTTATTAATGATCTTGCACTTTGCTCTACATAAGACAAGCAAAATTACTTTAAATATAGAAATTATATAATGTATATATAAAGAGAGGGGAATTGAGACATAGGTAATGAAATTTTTTCATGCAAAACATTTCTTCTTTGATAATCATTTTAAAGCAGAGTTTTTCAAATGCATATTGGCAGTAATTATGAAAAGACAATATTTGTTATAGAATGACTCGTGTCAATTACAACTAATATGTAAGGAGGTCTGTGTGCATCTAACTATATTACAGATACCAAAGTAAATACTACTATATGCTTGTTTTATGCTGAATAAAAGCTGTCAACCGTTGAGCAACTAAACATTTTCTAAGTTCCATATTTTTTTATCTTGGTTTAAGAATATTTTATATAGTTTAAGAATAAATATATCACCCAGGAAATATAAATTTCTGAAAGCAAGTAAAAAAGAAATGACTTACACAATTATTTTATTTTGGATTTTACAAGTATGAACATGAGTGCTTGATAAAATGCTATTTACAAGATGCTGTTTTATTTAAATTTCAAATGCTTCAGAATGAATAATAACTGTTACTTTACATATACCTTACAAGAAAAGTAAACTAATTTATACATTTAAAAAGCAAATTCTTGAAATATTTAATAGATATAAAAATTTAAATAAAATATATTCATCAATTCAAACTGGCATCATTTTATAGTATCTTATGTATAATTGCAAGCAGCTAAACAATCTTCCAATAAATATCTGATTCATCATTAATATACTGGTAAACATATTAGTTACTTGCAATCTTAAAGACTGCCAATAACTTAATATATCTTACAGACAATCTAATGTAACTAATTATCAAGATCTAAATCAAATATATGCGCATTTTTTGAGTTTTAACTGACATAAATGAAATAATCTTAAATTACAATGAAAAAGTATGAAATTTTAAAGAAAGGGAGAGATTGAATCCCTCTCTCAAAATGTTAGAACTGCTGAGGAAAAATAAACTAATAATAAAATTCATGAAAATAAAACAACTAATTTACATTTTCCTCATATACAATGCTGTATTTGATATTTCACTTATAGAGAGAACATTCTCCCTACTTTTTAAAAACATTAAAAGAAGAATATTTCATATGATGTGAGCTAATCCCCTCATGATGATGGAGCAAAAGGTGTAAATTTAATATTTCATTTGTGGCTTTGACATGTTGCCCCCTCCCAGTTTATTATGGCTTTTTGTAGGTGATTTATTCCAAATAAGTGATGAATTTTAAACATTTTTTTAAAAATTTTATTTTGCATTATTACCACCACTTGTTGCTGCTATCAGCACACAACTGGATTAGAATTTAAACTGCTTGTTCCTTTATATTAATTCATTTATACACATGCAAGATGTTGTCAAGTGAAAACTCATTTAAAAATATTATTAATTGTAGCATCTTAAAATATCTTACGTATTATCAATAAGCAAAATAAAATTTAAAAACTCAAAAGTGATCGATGTTTTCCCTGCCTTTTGCCTAGGCATGAGGCTGAATGCAGTATATGCTGAACATTTCATCAAAGCATTTACAGGATATATTATGACTTTTGATGAGGTATAAATTTATTTAAATAATATATAAAAAAAAGCTTGATTAAATGCCATATAAGCAGAAATAAAGATCTAAAACATGATAGCATGATTTCAAGGCATAAATGACAGTTTCAGCAATGGATTTATATCCACTGTTAATTCGTCACTAACTTTATAAATGGCACTTAAAACATTGGATGAGTTATGGAAAGCGGTGGAACACTATTCTGCTGCAGATTATAACATAATATTTAGAAATTAAAATACTATTTAATTATCCAGAAAAAGGGTCATTAGCTGAAACAATTTTTTTTAAATGATAATAATGAAAGAATGTATAAACAGCAGCCTCTGAATAATATTTATATCCTTCTTTATTTGGAAATAACAATAGACTTAGCACAATGATAATCATGTTAATTTGGTTAAGATAATCATGACTTAAAAAATTCTTTTCAAGCACTTTTCGAAATTATAAAATGTTAAATTATACGTTACCAATTATAAATTCCAAATACATAAAATATTGTGCAAACTGAACTGTCTCAAAACAGACAGGCACTATGATTAACACATTTAAAAAAAAACTCTTAATATACAACATTTTAATAAGTATTTAATAAATGTTTCTTTTTTTAAATTGGAAGAGAAACACGCAAATTGCACATCTTGCAAATTTCTTTACTCCTGATTTGCCTTCGAAACCGATTGAGTTTTTTTTGTCTAAAGCTACATCAAGTATAAGGTTGCTCCTCTACCAATTTTAGATGTTCCTTTTTTATTTTCTTTAATGGAAGTTCTTAGTTTAACATTAAATGTAAAATACACTTTAATTTTCCTATCCAGGTGACCGCTCAGTGGCAAAGTGGCTAGGGCGTCGTGCAGCTGCACCACAGGTCTGGGGTTTGATCCCCGGTTGGGGAAGGTTGACTCAGCCTTTCATCGCTTAAGTGGGTCACTAAAACGAGTACCAAGTTCACTTGGGGGTTAAACACCAGGGGTCCTGCAATAAGCTGACCACTTGCCAAGGGCATATGCTGATGCACTCTGGGGCATCAAGGCCAAGCGGCATATGCTGATGCACTCTGGGGCATCAAGGCCAAGCGGCATATGCTGATGCACTCTGGGCCAAGGGCATATGCTGGGCACTCTTAGGTCAAAAAAGCAGAAAAGGGACACTGGAGGCTGTGGCCCACTAGGGCTGCTGCACCACTGAATTTAGTTTATTCAGAAGGTGCATTGAAATAACAAATTTAATAAGAGAAAGTAAACATACCAAAATTTAAATCTTCAGAGATTGGGAGGGGAGACTTGAAAAACAGAAGTTAGGAAAATATATCACAAATAATTTCATTTGCTTTGCAATTACTGCTGAGTATCTTCAGATTGGACTGGATTATTTGATTATGGCAAAGTGCATTAGGGTTATTCACCTAATAGGATAGATGCCTTTATAAAGGACTTTTGAAGGGAAACTGATTCATTTTCACTGTGTACAAATGGAAAACCCTAAAAACATCCATGCAGCCAGCCCATTTGTTGGGATTTAAACCTGGATTGAACTAAAAGTGTTCAGTAACTATATTCACTCAGCAATTGCTGTTCCTTGGACATTTTCAGAATAGACTGGAGAGAAATGCACTTTATTAAAGGTAATTTATCTAAATTAAAAGTTATTACTTTCCTTTAACAAAATAAAAAAAAAAACTTGATTTTTGGTTAATGTATTATTTATTTTGAACACTGAAATTCTAGATGAGTACTTGTCTATGCAGAAAATATTTATAATATGCAACACACACACTAATAAATGAAAAATAATTCTAGAAGAATAAAAATTATAAATATTAAGAAGAAAATTTATTTCTAGGAAGCTAGATTTTAATGTGTTATAAAACTAATTTTAAATATACACTGTTTAGGTGCCTTTATAATTTCTAACTTATTAAAATGAGGAATGAAAATATATTAGAAGCTAGCCAAAAGACACAAGGAATTGAAATTTAATTCACAAAAACTTTGATTCTGATGTATAAAAAGGTGTTATATATCCCTTTTCTTTGTTGTATGCTACCAAAAAAAAGAAAATTCTGATTAAAAAAATTATAAAATTTGAAAATACCAAATTTTTAGAAAATATTACATTAAAAGTCATTATTATGTTGGTTAAAAGGAGGATGATTTAAACAAACAAAGCAGGAAAAAAAAAACCTTTTCCCCCCTTTTTCAATACAAAAGTACCTACATACAATGCTTATTGTACACTGATTATGTTTATTATGTGTACATTGATTATGTTTATGTTAATATTGTTGAATGCAATGGCTCATTACCAGCTATTCTGGATCATTCAAAGTTCATAATAGGACCACTTGCTGTACTTTCAGGCTTCCAGTTTCAATTCTTCGTGATTTTTTTCCCTTTGAAAATTTGTTACAGATGTTCATATATATGTCACCTCTACTCCACACAAAAGAACTTCAGAAGTAGATTCTGCACCACTGGTGCAGTTAGAATATGTGCAGCATAAAACAGACTGCACTGATGCACATCAATTTAAAAGTGTAGCCCATATAAGTGTTCAGTTATTATCTTTTCCCTAAAAGAATATGAACAGATTTACTAAGCACCATAATTTTATAGTATTTCTCCCTAAAGATCAATGTATTTAAGTAAAATATTTGAGACAAATTCTTCCCATAAATTCAGCAAATGAAGTTTTTTGTCATTCACATATCAGCCAGTGCATTACACTATAAATTATTTTCCTAATATTTTCACTTGACTCACGGGAGTTCACTTAAAAAAAAAAAAAAAAATTTTTTGTAATGAATTCTTGAAAATAGGACTATTTTTATTTATATATATATGTATGTACACACACACACATATATATATGCCTACAAAACAGCTTTTTTTTTTCAGTACAAAAATACCTACATACAGTGCTTATCATACACCGATTGCTTTTGTACATATTTATATATGTGTGTGTGTGTGTGTGATATTTTTACCGTATAGTCGTGATGGCAGAGTGGCAAGAAGAGACGAAGATAGTGAAACTGGATTCCGACAAATCGCCAATATTTATTTTCACACATATCCAATTAGTTTGGCAGACACTTATTCCATCATAATTAAATATGATAAATTTCTATGTACGTTGGTTTTTTTAAAGAAATGAAGTAGGCATCTGAGAAGCAAAGCAGCAGGGATATATTAGCAATGGCAAAGCTAAGAGAATAATGATGTAGTTTTTTGTGCCAAGCGTATTTATACTGTGCCAAGCGTATTTATACTAAGTACATGCAGAAAGTACTCCGATTGGTTAATTTTAGGTTGTTATATAATCATGGAAGGATCTTGAATTTGGGAGAACAGATCTAGATTAATTTTGAGGTTGTCAATTATTTTTAAAACAGCTATCGTGTTTTGTTATATATTACATTCGTCTTT
>KK113708.1:107902-133652 GCA_000611955.2 Stegodyphus mimosarum
TTCACTACTTTTGGTTTTGTGTAATTCTTTACCCATGCCTATAGGGATAACAAAACATGAATTGAAGAGTTAGGTTTGAAGGCAACTTCCCCTTGAAAAGATCTGTCTCCTGCCTACTCAACAATTATTCACTTAATGCAAATTAATTTAGTTTTAAAAGTTTTTTTTAGAGTTTTTAAGATAAAATTTTTAGATTATTCTATATTTTTTTCATGTATTTAGATGCTTGCACTTAATTTACTTTCTGAATTTGAATGATATTGCAAATTAGTTTGCAGCAATAATTAATTATTTTATTTGTTTACAATTTAATTTAAAATAGATTTACATAAATGAGATATATTGTAATTGTGAAATTCAAATTTCATTCCTTGCAGCAATAGCACAAGAGAATTATTTAATTTTATTTAAATTTACTAATTAGTTTCTTATGAAACACTATATAATAATATATATATGCATACACATAAATAAGAAACAGTACACTACCATACTGAAACTGTCATCAGAATGAAACACGACTAAGTTTTACATATCATTGAGACAGCAACAGCACTTAAGAAATTCTGTACTAAATGCAAGTAAACAAAGCTTCATAGCAGATGGTTTTTTTTAAACACACTTTATCAACATATTCACCCTTCTTAAAATTTAGTTTCATTATCATCATCATGAGTTTTAATATGAAGATTAATTTTTTACTAAGAAATGAATGAAAAGAAGGCATATATTAAGACAGGAATATTTTACTTTTTTCCATGAAGAAACAAAATAATGCTTGCACTCATTATTAAAATCAAGTATGTAAAAAAATATTCTTCCCCAAAATTTTCTGGTTCAACAAGTTAGTCATAAGCATTATGAAGATACATGGAATGAATACTTTTAAAGTATAACAGGTGAATATTTTTGATAATTATATTCTTTTTTTATCTTCACAATATCTAAAAATTTCGATAAAATGTGTTTATATTATTCCAATGATATTAATAGTAATATAATAATTAATTAAGAGAATATTTTTCTCGAAATTTGGCGTGTTTTTAAAGTATTAATATAGGAAGTTTGTTAGAAATGAAATCCAAATTTTTTAATAAAACCTTCTTTTATGGCTTATTTTCTACAGCTGCATTTAATCTGAATAGACATCAATAAATTTAGATTTGTATCTTGGAAATAATACAACATGCATATTACAGTTCAAATTATTAATAAATGTACTGAATTTAAAAACAAAAAAGTTTTTTTTTTGTGCAAAAATGTTTTGCATAAATAAATATATATATATTTTAAAATCTACGCAAATGACAAAAATTGCTATGCAAAAATTTTAATAAGTACTGACTTACTTCAAACTAAACAGCAATTAAAATAGAAGTTTTTGTTTTTACAAAAGCAGTATGATATTTATTTCCTTTAACATTTCATAAATTTATATTAAGAAACAATATATCACAACACAGTATACAATTTCCAATTTGCAATATTTTATGCACTTAATCTGCATATTGTGTACAAGAACATATTAAACAACAATTTTTGTTATTAAGATAGCAGCAATTACAGAATTCGTGCAATTTTTAAACACGATTAATAATAAAAAATGAAATCATATATATATATGTATCCAATGCAACAAGTATAAATCACTATAAGTACAAATAACAATTGCATAAAATACAAAAAAACTTGCAACAATAACAAAATTTTATCATTTAAGAGGAAAATAAAGTTGTTTTCTTATAAAAAACAATGTTTTAATTATTTTGGAATGTGTTTCTTTTTCTTCTGCTAATTTTATGATAAAAATTGTATATCTTAATTTAGACAATCACTTTGCTGAACTTTTTCTTTTCCACTTTAATTATGTAAGAATGTTAAAAAAAAAAAAAAAAAAAAAAAAAAAAAAAATTCATGACCATTTTATCAGATAAAAGGAAATAAAAGCTGTCAGAAGTAAACAAGTCATATATTCATGTAACATAGTTATCCGTAGGTGCAACAGATGCACACACAACAAAAACTTAATAAAGTTCAATTATATTTTAATGATTTATTAGAGAATACTGTATTTTTAAACATAGTGGTGGTGTGACGCAAAACACACATCTTTTTTCCGTATACTGTACATATCGATGAAACTTCTTTTATGGTACACTATTTGCTATTAAAATTAACTAGAAGTTAATTAAGTATTAAAAGTCAATTTTAATGTATTAGATTTTTAGAGTGTATGTTATCATAATTTATTACTGATTTACTTTAGCAATTTTTTTCCTCTTTTTACCCTTTCAAATATAAAAACTAAAATACATTATTATAAAATTTTACCTGTCCACACATTCATGTATTAGAGCAAACAGAGTGTAACAATTCTTTATGCAGAGCAAATGCATTTAATTTAATAGTTCCTAATTCATATAACTTTGCCAAAAATCAGGATCATCATTAGCTTTTAATTGAAAATCTGAAATTGCCAGACACAGTCGTCGGACAGCAGACAATAAAACATCCAGAGGATAAAAGCTGATGCAGATGCGTATATAGTTGGAAAAGCTGCCAGAAGGAGATGCCCTAAAACAGGTAGAAAACAAGTCATAGATATAAAAAATGTTATGACCTCAGACATAATCTGTATTATGCACACAGGTGCCACACATAACCCTGCAAAACTAAAAAATTTTTTTTGTTGTGTAGAGAAATTTATAAACAACTCCTTTCAAAAAGCAGATTTAAAATTTATTCATGTCAATCCAAAAATATTTAAAAATTTTCATTAATAATGAAATATTTCATTTCTACATATATAAGAAATATTTCTATTAGAAACTATTTATAAATTTAATCATACTAATGTTTCAAATTCTGAGACTTTTGTATATGGTGGTATTTGCTTTTATCCTTTTAAACCCTGGAAAGCTAAAGGATGGTGGGGAAAATACTTATTTGTAAACCTTCATGGATTTTATGGCATGATACATACATAAATTTGACACATTAAAAAATTTCTGACCTCTCATTGTATATATGTTCTGTAACAAAGTATAACATTTGCGATTATTCCTTTCTGACAAAAGTGTGTTTGACCTTCACTGAAATATTCATATATATTATAGCGCAGAAGAATACCAAACACAGTAAGCAGAAGGCAGGGAAAAATCAGTCAGCGCATTCTAAATGCAACAAAAGTTGGAGAGTTCTGTTGCATTAAATGCCGGAAGGTCTGTGAAAAAACACCGTAACAGCTATGTGTGACATTTTAAAAAGTAATGAGAATCTACATGTGTAAATTTGCATGTTGAAGAATATCGTGTTCATTCCAGGATTATCTGTAAACGAATACTTTTTTATTCAGTTTTGCTGAATAGCAGTTGTACAGGTTGCACACCTAAAACAAAATAACTTGGGTGTAAAAACAAAGGCATGACCTTTAGACTAGAGTTATGAAACTTCTGAATCATGCTGTACATATAAAAAAAATATGTACTCTAAAATGGATTTTTTGCGAACAAACTTTAAATTTTTTTGGAATAGTTCATTGATGCACTATTTCCCCCTTTTTGTCCCATACTATTGCAATTTAGATAACACTTGGCTCTATATTCTTCCTAATCTCTCAAACAATAACTACAGAAAATGCATAACATTTTTCATTTACTTGGTAAGCACACAGAGCACAAATTTATCAGATGAGAAAAAGGTTGATCCTTTCTTGTATGAATTTTCTATTCTATATATACTTTTTAGCAAAAAAAAATCAAAGCACCAAGAAAGACTTTTGTGATCGTGACAAAATTTGGTATGCAAAAACATATTGATTGAACATGCAAATGAACAGGAATTGCAATCATAGCCTGCATTTCTAGTGCGCAATCTGCAAAGTATAAAACCAGTAACAGAGGCGGAAAATTTATCTTTTTTTGTTGCTGCTATTGTAATTCCGTAAAGAAGCAACTAAAGATGCCATTACGACTTTACAGACAACTAAATGACTTCGAATGTGGTCGCATTGTAGGGCTGCACAAAGCTGGGTGGTCATACTGAGTAATAAGCCACCGCCTGCAGTGTACAGACACTGCTGTGCAAAGATGTTGGCAGCAATGTTTGCTACAAGGAAATTGCCGTTGAAATGAAGTCTCTGAAAGGCCAAGGAGCACAAATGTGAGGCAAGATAGGATGACTGTTCACCAGGCCAGAACAGTATCATTCTCGGCTATTCAACGCATTACAGCCATGTTTATACCTCCCACGGTACTGTCCACCATCTCATGGCGCTTGTCTGAGGCGGGGTTACACTCACAGAGGCCTTTAAGATGTTTGCCTTTGCACCGACAACATCGGCAGAGTCGTCTGGAATGGTGTCGCAACTGATTATCATAGCTGCCATCAGACTGGCATTATATAGTTGTTCAGCGATGAATCCCGCTTCACTCTTGAAGCAGATGACCACCATGTTTGTGCCTGGAGAGAACAGAGCCAGCAGTCCCAATCAGCTTTTGTTTTACAAAGGCATACAGCCATAATCCCTGGTGTGATGGTGTGGGGCATTATTTCTTATGACAGCAGGTCATCTTTAGTCATCCTCCGTACATCTTCAACAGCTCAATGATATGCTGACACCATCCTGCGGCCGGTTGCATTAGCCTTCATGGCACGTCATTCTGGGGCCATTTTCCAACAAGATAATGCCAGGCCACATACCACTTGCATATCTCTGGACTGTCTCCATGCGGTTGATACTCTTCCTTGGTCAGCAAGGTCACCAGACCTTTCACCAATCGAGCATATCTGGGGCATGGTAGGCCGCCAGATTCGGGCACCACAAAATATCGCAGTTCTGAAGGGACAACTGATGAATGCCTGGCAGAATGTGTCGCAGGATGACATTAGGAACTTCTACCACTCCTTGCCCCGATGAATTCAAGCATGCATTGATACCAAGGCGGTTCGACCAACTACTAATTTGAACACTCAATGGGTGATTGTTAGCCATGAACAGGTACTATGACCTTGATTTTTTAATCATTTTATTATGTGTGTATGAGCTATAACATATTCAATTTCATCAAAAACAACCACTTCCTTCATGGTGCTTCAATTTTTTTGCAAGAGTGTGTATATATATACACAGAAGTGCCACTGAATTAGGGATAACAAGGGTTATGCAAATTGTGTAGTGCTGCACATCATTTATGCGCAAGTGAGGGCGCTGTGGTAACTGCATATATAGTGCGTACTGTGGTTGTTCTGAATTAGTTGTTGGAATTGCCAGTATGAGTAAACTTCCTGATTTAGATGCCTTCGATAGCGGACAAATCGCTGGTGCATGATGCATAGGCCTTTCAATTTCCGAAATCATCAGACGTTTAGGATTTTTAAGGTCGACAGTGTCAAGAGTATACAAAGACTACATGGATGGTGGACAAAAAAATAATGATCCAACAAACTGCAAAGGACAATTAGCCTTATGTGTGGTGAGAGACGGCTCAGGCATATTGTACATAGCCAGAGAAGATAAACATTAGCTCAAATTACCACCCAGTTGAATGACGGTGCCAGTTGTACAGTCAGTAAATGGACTGTGCAACGCTCGCTTCACCGTATTCGGAAGCCATCGACCTGTGAGAGTACCATTGCTCAATGCTTGCCATCAGGCTGCACATCTTGCCTGGGCAAGACAGCACAAAGACTGGAGTGTAGAGGACTGGAAACTAGTAGCATGGAGTGATGAGTCTTGAATCCGACTACTTAACGCCGACGGGAGGCTGAGAATATGGCGTCAGGCTCATGATGCCATGGATCCTGCACGCCAGGTTGGAAGTGTACAAGGGCATGGTACCTCAATCATAGTTTGGGGTGTTTTTTCATGGCACTGTTTGGGATCTTTGGTGCATGTACCAACTTCTGTCAATGCAACTCGGTACGTAGAGTTGCTGGGTGATCACCTCCATCCATTTATGCTGTTCTGTTATCCGCACAGTAATGGAGTTTTCCAGCAAGACAACTGAACCTCTCACAAGTCCCAGTTGGATACTGGCTGGTTTGATGAGCATTTCTCTGACTTTTCTGTCATAAATTGGCCACCTAGAAGCCCAGACTTAAATTCTATTGGGCATCTTTGAGATGTTTTGGAACAAGGCATGAAAGGCCATCACACAGCACCAACGAACCTTACTGAATTATGGAGAGCTTTAGCCAATTTTTGGCAAGCCATTCCCAAGGAACATTTCTAGAAACCTTTTGAATCTATGCCTCGTCGTGTGGCAGCCGTTATCAAGGTCAGAGGAGCTCAACTCGTTATTATGTAGGTATCCCTAATTCAGTGGTACTTAAGTGTATATGTGTGTGTATGCATGCACATTTTCAACATTTTTTGCTTCAGGATAATCTTCCTTTTCACTTACATCTATATTATTCTTTAATTCCTATTCCACTTTGACAGATAACTGAGTCCTTAACAGTCCTTGTAAAACATTACTTTATTGCCTACAGATACACCTAGAAGCCTAAAAATTTAAAACTGGAAAAAAAGAATAATTAATTCCAATACATTTGTAACCTAAAACCCTTATTAATCTGTGTTAACACAATCTGTAAATGTGCAATGAATCATTGATTTTAGAATGAAAGGAATTCAAAACAAAACAAGTTGTGTGCTGCCACATCTTGTTTCTCTCTGTCCATTTCCCATTAATAGAGGGCCAAGCATGTTGAAGAACACATTGTATTCAGTTGATGAAACACAGACAAAATGGATTTCTCCCTTCCTTTCACATTGTGACAGACTGGAGAATATTATTGCATGTACAAAGAGCTAGTATTCATTGTTTACCAATGAATTCAGAGGAATTTATTACTATTCCATAGTACACTAGAGGGACTTTTGCTGCAGTGAGGTTTAGATTGTATTATGTATTTTATTTAAGACTGGCTAATGCTTATTTTTGAAAGTCTTTCAAAGTTCCACATAGCAACAGTATGCACATTTTATACTATTTATAGGACTATGTATTTTTTCTAAAAATTTGACGAAACTGAGAGCCTTTTAAAGATATAGCTCAATTAGCTTTTAAATTTCTGGGACATGGGGATCTTAAAACTCATACACTTTGCTCTTTTTTAATGGGCACGTACAGTTAATATATAAAAAAAAAATAACAGACATTCTCAAACTGCATAATGTAAAAAATATATATATGTCATATTTTTAAAGTGCAGAGGAAAAGAGCAAAAAAGACACTGGATCTCTTAATAGCTTTCGATGTCCATCATGGCTGATGGTTATATCAAAAACTGGATACTTTATGAATCACCAAACTTTATTTTCTCACACAATCAAATCATTTCTTAGGATATAGGATATTTCTATATGATAAGCAATTACAATAGTTTTTTACATGCACGTCATATCATCTTAAAATAAGAACAAAGGGGGACACAGCAAAATAGAGATGTCGGCAAGCTGGAAGCTAGGGAAAGGATTGCAGCAGAATATTCACGTAATTAATCACCAGTGGTATTTATACCAAGTTTGATATACAAGTACAGCTAATCAATGATTGGTTAACTAGTTTTAGTTACCCTTTTCAAGTAGCATTACATAATGACAGAAAGAACTCAAATTTAGGGAGAAAGCACCAAATTTAGAATGTTAATTTTGAGGTCACCAATTATTTTTTTAAAGCAGCTATATTTTGTTATATCTTACATATCCCTCCCTCCAAAAGAAAGGTCAGGAGACCAGGGTGGCAGAAAAATATTAACGAAGCAACAGAGAGTTTAGTATATGAGGAAAGGCATGAAGAAGCATCAAGGACATAGCCAGTAGCCTATGCCCCGTCCTTATTCATGACCTTTCTCATACATAGATTATATAATACTTAAACAGCTAATTTACAAATATAATTTATAAATAAACTAAATAAATTAAGACAATTGTAATTTTTTTTAAAATCCTTAAGTCCTTTAAAAAAATGCCCAATGTCTTTTTGAATGTTCAATGAAACTTTTGTAAAATCTGTTGATGAAACGTTCCACCAGGTAAATGTTCAAATTTTTTCACAAAGTAAATGTTCACTAAAAATCTGTCAAATTTCTGTTGATGAAACACATTTTCATTACACTATATATTAAATTGTGAACTTTCATATACTTTCATATTCAGTAAAATATAATTTTCATATATAGTTAAACTCATATTCAATGAAATGAAGTAAATATTCAATTTTACAACTAATTAAATAAATTCTTCTCATTGCAGGTACACATAATTAATACAACAAAAAATTCAAAATAAAAACATAATAATATGATGAAATACTAAATAATACACTAACACTTTGGCGACTAATTTGGCGTGTCCTCTACAACAAAATCAGTGTAACATCTTGCTGGTGGTTGAGGAATGCTTGAGTACAATAGATCAAATAACCTCCACATTTTGAAAATCTGGTATTAAATCTAGATTTTCAAAATGTGGTGGTAGAGTTTTTCCCTTCTCATCTTCTGGGCTATGGGGAACATACACAACAAATTTTGACAAGGCAATGGTTTTGGGCATTGCACAATTGTCAATTTTTTGTTTCCATAATTTATATTACTTAATACAACATTATACAAAATTAAGACAAATGTAAGATAAATAACTTGTATAATCAAGTTAAAGTCTTTTTAAATTTTGCATATATATATATATAACCTTAGAATAAGAAGAAAGAAAGAGAAAAATTTTGTTGTGTGTGCAGTAGCACTTCCGTACTAAACTATGGTCAGAGGATTGTGAACGTGAAACCTAGTGTTGGAAAAAAGAAATAAAAACATTCATCTTTGAATGCAAATCTAGTATTAAATCCAGATTTTCAAAATAATAGTGCTTTTCTTCTCTTCATCTTCTGAGCTTTGGGGACATACACAGCAAATTTTGAATGGAAAAACTCTGGGAAGAAGGAAAGGCAGGGTAGGATACAAAAGGAGCCAGATTGGGAAAGGTCAAAATCAAGAAAAGTTTTTAATGCAGAATTTTGGAAAATTAAAAATAGATCAATTTTGAACAGAAATGAGGATTCTATTATTCTAATTGTTAATTTGAATTCACTTGCTGGATTAAAAGGTCTGAGTCTGGTTGAATGAACAATTTCTGATTTCTTTTTAGTTAGAGAATTAGGTTCATCAATTTCAAAAGTAACTTCTGAATATTGTTTTAAAATTTTGTAAGGGCTGAAAAAGGAGGAGAAAGTTTATGTGTATTAGGATATTGAAATTCTTCATAAATTATTAAATCACCTACTTTAAAATTACTAGGTTTAGTTTATGACATTAAAGAAAGGTTTTTATTTTCATCTTTTTAGTTGTATGTTAGTGATGAAAAAATGCTGTTGAGGATGAATTTAACAATGTCACAATTGTTATTAGTATCTATTTTAAAATACAAAACAATTTTGTACTACATTAGAACAGGTTTAAAGCCTTCCACATGCAAGTGATCTAGAAAATTCTTTAGCCCACTGAATAGCTACACATAACATTCTGTATGTTACCCATATCTGAAGCACAATAACATTGACAATATCAGAATTGTAGCCACAGTTTTCAGATTACAGACTTCCTTCAGTTTCCCAATTATTCTATTCTATAGTCAGTAAAATGTTTTCTAAAGGTCATTTTATGGTATGCAATACAGAATGAAACTCACTGTAAGTTTGTAATGAGCATGCTCACTTTTAAGAAATTCATGAAAATCTCATTTTTATACTCATATATTCTATGCAAATTCTGACATAAAAATCTATAGTTATATAATTCCTTATATGCTTTCCCACTCAGTTTTAAAGATATAACTTTCAAGAATAGCTTTGTTCTTTTTGCATGCCAATGTAATAAAACTGAGGACAGGTATTGATAAATTAACACTAAATACTCAAGTTTTTTTATGGTCAATTAAATTTTAACATTTAATTATTGAGAACCCATTCTTATATGATATTATATACAACAAAGCTAAGCTATATGTTGCATTAAGCTGGCTTCATGCATATCTTCAAAGTTTGACAAGCTATAATATTAACTGCAATCTTACCTAATTCCTGGCATAAAATCTACTTGATACACTTTCTTTGCAAATGGCAATAAGTTACTTGAATTCATATTTTCAGGTAATTCTATCCACAGGAAATAACCACCCTAAAAATTTTAAAGATGACTGAAATACTTCAAGCATTACATACTGTTACATGCAGGTTAATATTTTAATTTAATTCTATCTCAATTGCTTTTCAAAATTCAATATTTTGAATACTGTAAAGTTTTGATAATTCTACACTAATTAAAATTAATAAAAAATCAGATTTTTAATTGATAGGATAAATTTCCCTTTTTAAAAAGTTTCTTCTATTTCAGTTTGACTATATTAGGTATCAAAAATTAAATAATTCATAATATTTTCAAACATTAAAATTTAAAAAACAAATAAACACTGTCATTGCTTTAACAAAGCTTAAGTTATTTAAATCAGAGGCATAGTGATTGCATTAAATTTTTCTCTACATTTATTTAATTACAATATGTATAAAAATTTACCAATAACTCTTTTCTTACATAATGTAATATTCAATTACCAAGCAAATACTTTTAACATTCCCAAAATTATAAAACATTAAAAATTCTTTAAAACTAATTCATTAATTGTAAAATTATGTTTAAAACCATGCTCTGAAAAAAAGCTATTAAAATCATTGCGAAAAACAAAAACATGAAATTATAACACAATTAACAATGAAAATTTGTTTTAAAATTGATTTACAAAAAAATCTATAATAAATAGCTAATGGTTAGGCAATGGTATAAATACGGTTAGAATTTCTATATTAATCATGCAATATATATTGAGAAGCCAAAATGCTACCCCCTAGCAATGAAATGAGCATGGATAGAAAAGAGACATTACTCATATTTAGTGTTTCATGACGGCATTATTACACAACATGTATGTAAGGTACCTAAAACTACAAAATTAAAGCTAGTAGGAAGACATTTATATTTATTATAAAAATGCCAGATCTCCCACAGATTCTGCAATGTGGCTGCTGTAACTGTTGTACTTTGTTGTACAGTCATTCTTAGAATAATGCTATGCTCCTCTGAGTGAATTGTTTGTAACAATAGGAAAAAAAAAAAAAAAAAAAAAAAAGAAATAATGAGTAAAACTGCAAAATCTAAATTTTTCAACATTTTTTAAGTCTAAATACAAAGGAAAAGTGATGAAAATTTGATTTTATGTGCGTATTGCCAGGAAAAAAAATACATGTTATGTGTATGTTAGACATCAAAAGCTGCTACTGAAAAGACATGGAATCTGAAGTGCATAAAAAGATAAGGAACTGAGAACAGTAAGCAAATGGAATATTTTGAAAACTTTGTTCATTAACCCTCTGAGCGGCATGGCTATTTGGATCTGTCATAAACACCAGTATTTAAACGGCATTTATTAGCTAAATTTGCATAATTACTTCTTTTAATCTCTGTTTTCATCAACTGACATTCATTAAGATGACATTTACGTTATTAAGGAATTTAAGAAAGCAAAATATCTTAAATTATAAGCTAATATATACTAAGTAACAAAAAATCTCATGACAAGTCAAAGAGGTTTCTTCAGAAGAAACTTGATTAAGTTGTCTGTTTAATGTTGATCCCACTAACTCCTCTAATGGAAATGGGAATTCCTTTGTCTAAAGTCAGTCATTCTTCTTTAAAAGGACTTTTTACAATAAAAAATGGTAACTGAGACAAAAAACAACAACTATATAAATGAGAATTACACAGCTATAAGTATTCAAGATCAAAAGCATTGTTGCTTTTGATCTTGAATGCTCAAAAGAGCCTATCCTATCTATCTATTTTTATCTTGTCCTATCCCTGTCCTAAAATCCTATCTATTTTTATTGCACCTTTGAAGGTAAAACAATCTCATTTCAAGCTTTACAAAATGTACCATTTTAAGAAAACCACTGAATACAAGTAACGCAAGATTAAAAAAAACAGAGAGAGAGAGAGAAAGAGAGAATTCAAATTTATGTACAGAAGTCTGAAATGAAAAAGTATAGTTAATGGTCATCACCAATTAGGTATATTGCATGTGGAAGGCTTTTTCATAGCTAAAACCTCCATAGCCTAATTTACACTACGTTACCTGCTTACTGCACTTCTTGCAAAGAATTTGTAATGTTATGAGAGAAAAGTATGAGGCTGCAAATCAGTGCATTGCTTTCGGTAAACTATGCTTATCAGTCAGTTCACTGCTTTCAGAAGCATCTTTTGGTGCTACAGAAAGCTTCAGCATGGATTAGACTGCTCAGCCAGTCATCAGTTTTTTTCTTTCTTCAAAGCCTGTGATTGTTAGGTAAGATACTTGGATTTCTGCTGCAGTATACTACTACCAAGACTTTGCCAAGATTTAGGATTTCATTGTTCAGTTTGAAAAGGATGATGCCGAAAAATTACAAAAACAAGTGTTTCATGAGTGGTCCCAACAAATGCAGTGGCATATCTACAAAGAAGTCAACATAATATAAGAGTTTTCTGAAGAAGGTTTTTAAGATAACTCATCAGGAAGAACCAACATCTTAACACGTGCATAAATATTAAATTTGCACATCTAAGAGAGCACGAAGTTGAAGAGTTGTTTCACTCAGAATAAAGATTTTTTTTAATGATAAATGCCAAAACATGGTTTTTCAGAATAATAAAAAAATGTGTGGAATGAAACAGAATACACAACAACTGATGTGTCATTAAATTCTATGAAGAAATATATATATTTGAATATAGTGTATCCACAGATTTTAATACAACATGATATTTACAAGCAGCAAGGAAGAAAATTTACATGCAATTTATCTAAAAATTGTATGTAAAAACCAAAATTTTAGTAATGAAGTAAGTTTAATTGTAACAAATGGAAAACAACTCATGCTACTGCCAGTCAAAAATTTCAAGACATTAACCATAATACATCAGTTCGTTCCACATTATCCTTCTAATCTATTTGCAAGAAAAATATGTCATATTAATAGCACAGTTTAAAATAAAATCTTATAAAAATTTTTAACACTAAAAACAGAAACATAGTTCTTAACCAAAAACATAATCAAAGAAAGCATAGCATTTCAGAAATACCTTAGCTGGTGATTTTAATGTACAATTTGGGGGGAGTTCTTCTTGTAATAATTCCGCTGTTGCCTCCATGTGTGTCTAAATATAATACATAACATATATTAGAAAGGAAGCAATTACCTGAAAACAAGTACATAATGAATTGATGAAAATAAGGAAATTTTATTTATTAATAAAACAAAAATATAATGAATATTTTAAGACAAGTGTTTTGTACGTCTTCCCACAAAATCTACATAAAAGGGGGGATAATAAAGATTTTTGCAAAGTAAATTTTATACACAATTTCTATGGGAAAAAATTATTAAACTCTTAAACTAAATACTTTAATATAAGACCCCATGAAATTACTAAAATTCTCAAAATATTTTAGGATGCATGAAACAAGTGAAAACAGCATTCATGCAAACTCTACACTTTGGGCACTGAGTTGCCACCAAAGTTGGATCTAATTCAATTACAATGTAACTGATTAATAATTGAATTACAATGTAACTGAAAACATTACTAATTCAATTACAATAAAATTGCAATTATATGTACTTGTAATTGCAATTACAATTAAAACAATCCAAATGCAATTTAAAATCCTTCAATTACAATGTAATTATAAATCGGGCGGTTACAATGTAATTGCATTACAAATCATACAATTAACTGTAGTTGACCCAATCACGATGACTTTGATGGATGAAATGAATGTAGATAATAAAGAAACAGCTTTCAGAAAGTGCTGTCTATGCATGAAAGTTTTCCATAAACTGTTATATGATTTTAATATATATTTTGTGGCAGTTAAACTTTTAATAATTACTATTTATGCAGAAGTAAGACAATTAGTTTTAATTAAAGGGGATTGTGTTGTTTATTGAAAGCGTACAAAAGTAGTGGTACAGTTTACGATGCTTATACATTCACTAAGTTGTTCATTTTTAGTTATATTTGTTGTTTTACTATCTGTATAGCAAAATACTAATTTGTCTAATTTTACTCATTTTTACCATCACGCAATGAGCTCTTGTATTACTTTATGATGAATTAACTTGTAATCTATTAACAAATATAAAAATATCTTATCATGCAACTGAAAATGAAATGTGAAAATAATAAAAAAATGAGAAGTTAAAATTAAGACTACGTACTGAACTGATTTTTAGTATAAATGGAGCAAAAAAATGCTAGAATTAAAAATTGACCTGATACAGTATTTTACCTGATTTTACTGTGGTAGTCAAAATGTTAGTAAATGCCCAAACCATAGCTAATATCATTACCGCAAGTTGGAATTTGTTTAATATTATGCGGGATAGCCTTAGGTAGAAAATAATTCCATTCTTCTGTTGCCAACTGTCATCTTCAGACACTTCTGTTTAATTAATAACATCCTTTTTTATTTCTGCCTGAAGCTATGGGAACTTGTTTGGAGAAGTGCATCCACCAGTAAAAAATAACATGTTTTAACTATTTATTAAAAATATGAGTTATAGTTAATAAAAGCTTATTTCATAGTTAATATCATTACTGCAAGTTAGATTTCACTCGGTAATTAATTATACAGAATCGTCTCAGATAGAAAATAATTCCACTTTTCTGCTGGCAACTGTCACCTTCAGTCACTTCTTTTTAATAATATTATGCTTGTTTATTTCTATCTAGTACTATGAAAACTAGTTCAGCAAGTTGCATCCACTTGTAAAAAAAATAATGTGTTTTAACTACTTACTGAAAATATAGGCTGTATTTAATAAAGGCTTATTTCACAATTAATATCATTACTGCAACTTCCCTTAATAATTATACAGGATGATATCGAATAGAATAGAAGCTGCACTCAACGTCTACCAATGGCAGAGTAATAAGACCACCAGCATTAGACCTGGTTTAAATCTAAGGAAATATCTTGGCTTTGTAGGCCATTTTGTAGTTTTCCCCATTGTAATGTAAGTATCAGCCAGTTTCCCTTAAGTCCTTCACAAAAGCATCTCTCTCCTTCAGCATATAGCCTTTGTGTGCTTTGCCATTATCCACATAACCTAACTTTCTGCTAGAACATTCATCTACACACACTTAACAAAATTACATTTGTTTATTTTTACTTGAAACTCTAAAAAATATATTGTACAGGTGCAAGTAAATATTTTTTTAAACTATTTATTGAAAAAATAATAATCTAATTTGCTATCAATAGTATTACTCAAAATTTTAGTTCACACAACAATTAAGTAGGATGATTATGGATCAGAGTTATGTTTCTACCAGCTAAGGTTGAAAAATGGAATTAAAATGGGAAGATTAAATGAAATTTTCATGATTTATTTTGTGTGTAACATAAAAAAAAAGACCAGTTCCCTTTAACAGATCCCCCACAAAGGCAACTCTCTTCATAGGCACACAATCATTATTTACTTTCCCTTTATCAAATAATTCAAATGCACATATCCATTGGTGAACATCATAAACACACATATTTGTTTAACAAAGTTATGTTAGTAAAATTTAGTTTTATATGAAGCAGCCAAAATTAATTTCTGTAGATATATTCCACTTTAACTATATTCTTTTTACATATATTTACTGAAAATATGTGTAGTATTTAAATAAAGGATAAGATAATAACTTATGTTGCTAACTGTTTGCAGTAATGCAAAAATTAAGCAGGACATTTCTAGATGCAACATTCTAATAATTTTCTTGTAAGTGATTATCCCTTTGTATTAGTTAACGAATTGCTATCCAAAATTGTGAACCATTTCAGGTATACTGTCAATTACTGCAATTTTCAATTATAATACACCTGGTTTCCAAAGCCCTAAATAAAGTTTCTCCTTTACAGCAACCTACATGAATACAACCTCAGTCTCTTAATAAAAAGGAAGTTACCTTCTGAAAACACAAGTTTCCATGGTCTAGCACACATATTGCATTCACAGAAGTCATTACCTAGCCTTTATTTTCACAGCTCTTGGTCACAGATATACACTTTCAACCACAAAGAGTTTTGTGTCAATGATGCATATACACTCACGTTTGTGAAAATTGCAACACCAAGAAGGAATCGTCAGAATTGAATGCAATTTAATACACAGTTGAGTGGTAGTGGTACAAATAAATGATTAAATGTTCAAAGCAAACAAACAAGAACAAGAGATCAGAATCAGTATTTTGTGTGGCCACCACGCGCCGCAATAAGTGCTGCTACACGACGTGGCATGGAGTCAAACAAAGTTTGAATGTCTGACTGAGGAAGAGCATTCCATATCGTTTGTACGCGTACCCAAAGTTCGTCTGCAGACGCAACAGGACGAGGATCACGAGCAAGACGCCGACCAATGACATCCCACACATGTTCAATTGGCGACATATCCGGGGAACACGCAGGCCAAGGAAGAAGCTGTACCTGCTGCGCTGCAAAGAAGGATTTAACAATCCGAGCAGTATGAGGGCGGGCATTGTCCTGTTGAAATACAGCGCCTGGCAAGCTTTGAAGGAAGGGAACAGCTTCGGGCTGTAGAACTTCACGGATATACCGGTTGCTGTTCAGATTGCCCACAATTCGTAGCAATTGAGATCGTCTATGATATGCTATGGCGCCCCAGACCATAACTCCGGGTGTTCGTCCACTGTGGCGTTCGATAATGCACTCCGGAAGGTGGCGTTCACCGGCATAGCGTCTGACACGAATGCGGCCATCATGGTACCACAAATTAAAGCGGGATTCGTCAGAAAACACGACATGCTGCCAATCAGCACGCCAGTCTCTATGCTGATTGGCCCATTGTAGCCGCAGGCGGCGATGGTCGTGCGTTAGGGGGATCCTGTATAAAGGAGTCCGTGCGCGCAGTCCACACTGCAGCAGACGTCTACGAATTGATGAAGCACACAATGAAACACCTGTAGCTATTGACCACAGTGCTGCCAATTGTCTAGAGGAAGCTGTACGGTCCGTCCGCGCCATGCGGACCAGGTGTCTATCATCGCGAGCTGACGTCACATTTCGGGGTCCACTCCCGGATTTCCGAGTTGTCCGACACTCGTCCGTCCACTGCTTCCAAACGCGCATCACTGTGCTGCTGTTACGCTGCACACGAGAGGCTACTGCACGATACGACAATCCAGCTTCACGAAGGCCGATGATTCTCCCTCGTTCAAACTCTGTAAGTTGTTCAAATCTCGCTCTCTTTCGTCGACGAGGCATAAGTACAGATTGAGTTAACGTTTACCACTAGCAGATAACCACCGATAACCATACACGCCTCGCTACAGCCGTCTATTTATTCGGATCCATCAGCCGTTCAGAGGGCGCTGCTCAGCATACGCATGCGCTACGGATTTGCAATTCTAATCATTTGCATATCATGCGCTACTTTGCATTTCCTGAAAATTTCAGCTCACTCGCGTAAGTCCTTCATGGTGTTGCAATTTTCACAAACGTGAGTGTATATTTTGGCATTTTTCAAGAACTGTTTTCTAAAAATTATACAATACATATATATGCATATACAGACCAGATGAAATCATCTGGTCTGTATATGTTTATATACGTATTGCATAATTTTACAATATATTTAGGTCAAACATTAAACTTGATATAAAAAATAAAACACAAAAAATGTTGATTCTCATATGACAAAAACTGACTAAGATATTTAATTGTGAAATTTGGGAATTTGCATTGAGGGGCCAGGTAATATATAAATTAGAATAATTTGAGGTTGACTCTCCTCCTTAAATGCCATTCAATGATTCCCCACCCCTTTCATTTACTAATGCCATTCATTTACAATTTTCTCACATTTGATATGCCAAAAGAAATTGCACACATATAATTTATAAGTTTATAGAGTCTAAAAATATATTATTAATAACATCATAAAGTTTTACTACTTTAGAATCATAATCTAGCAATCGTATAAAAAATTCATTAAAATACAAATATTTTTTATTCTTGATTAATGCATATAATATTATAATCTGGCTATGTGCCAATATTAAAACCTACTAGTATGCACTAAAACACAAATTCTGTACGATTCTGTCAATTAAAATATCCATTTTGGGGGAAAAAAAAGATTAATATTTTCCAGAATCATCTGCTTAAAAATGTTCTTCAATTAAGCTCTTAACATCAAGAATCTTTTTCTAAACTAATATTTTATTTTTAGTTATGCATGCAAAAATTGTATGTACAAATGCAAAAATTTCACCCTTCAATTTGCACATGAATCACAAATCTGGTATATGATTTTAACATCAAATAATTTGGTCAGTTTTAATTGTAAAGGAGTCACACTTCTTGCATTTACTTTTTTTAATATAAAGTACAAAACTTTCCTAAAGAATAGAGGATAAAAGTTAGATTTCACAATTTTTGCAAAACTGAGTTCTTTAAATTTCATAATGCCAAATATTAAAATTTGTATAATTTAAAACACTATTGTAACTGGAAGTACCGGGTGGCCATAATTAAACTGACAGTGCTCACAGTGTTCTGTAGCATGATCTATTTGCGAGAATGACGCCACATTTTGTAGGAAGATTAAACAAAACGGGGGACGAAGAATTCTGCGAAAAAACAAATTAGTTCCAAAAGTCCCCACTAGGGGAATATTTGGCTCTTTGTAATAGAAAATAGAGTGTTAACAAATGCAAATCAATACAGAAATTACCTTTTATTTTGCATTCAAATGAGGTTCAATGTGGCTGCCGTTGTTGTGGACCACATATTGCATTCCGTGCACAGTATGCACAACAGCAGAAAGTAACATGTCTGCAAGAATCTCCCATACAGTCCGTGATATGTTATCCTTCAACGTAGCCAGGTCCTGGGCCACTCCTTGATAAACCTTGGACTTAAGGTAACCCCATAGCCAGAAGTCGCATGGGGTAAGATCAGGCGACCGAGGTGGGGCATGCAGTTAAAAAGTAGCGGCTAATGACCCTTTCTGTTGTGAATTTCTGTCGTACCATCTGTTGCACCCGTACAGCAACGCGTGGAGGGGCTCCATCTTGCATGAAAATGATTTCCCCCAGGCATTGTTCTTGCTGAAGTGCCGGAATGACAAAGCTGTTCAACATGTGACGATATTTCTCTCCGGTAACAGAACAGGTTTCCAGTCCTGTCGGAGTAATGTTCTCATAGAAGAATGGACCTACGATAAATTCCGCTGTGAACCCACACCAAACAGTTACATTTGGTGAATCTAAGGGAATTGCTGCGACTGCATGTGGTGATTTGTCGTCCCAAATTCGGCAGTTCTGGATATTCACAGTTCCATTCAGGTAAAAGTCTTATTCAGGCCTGTCTCCCCATAAGATTTTCCACGGCCAAGCAGCATCCACCTCCATTCTGGCAAGAAAGGTGAGAGCAAAAGTCAATCGCTTATCATGGTCGGGGTACAGTAACTCCTGTAAACGGCCAATCTTGTACGGATAGAAGTTGATAATCTTTCATAAGATTTTTCATACCGTACTGTAAGGCATATCCATATTACGAGTTACTCCACGAGCGCTAGAGGTGGCAGCAATATTGTCTGGTCCTCTGTTGACAATTGCCGTGGCAACTGCTTCGATTGCATCCTGTGGTACAGGTTTTCGTCCTCTGCCTGACTGAACCTTCAGAGAACCTGTTTTCTCAAACGTCGCAACCATTGCTTTTAGCCCATTAACTGACACAGGACTGTTACCTTTACACATTTTTTTGTGCATTCTAAAAGCACGAAGAGCAGCTGACACATTGCACTGGTTGAGGTAAAAGAATTTGACCAGTAACACACGTTCGACTAAAGAAGGAATTGGACAGAAACTTTCAATCCGATTGATTCGAAACGTAACACATTGCCTTTTAAAACCCAAGCAACTGGCACTGTGCCAATGGACATAACGTGAAATTTGAATAAAGAACTTCTTTTGCTCAGCGTAAGTGATATTGCAGATCACATGACTTTATCGGTGTTAATGCAGATTTTACGCTTTTTTAAAAGTGTTGCCATATTGCACTTGAACTAAATCAGAAAATGTGCATAATAAAAGGTAATTGTATTCCGTATTAATTTGCACTTGTTAACACTCTATTTTCTATTACACAGCGCCAAATATTCCCCTAGCCGTGACTTTTGGAACTAACTTGTTTTTTCGCAGAATCCTTCGTCCCCCGTCTTGTTTAATCTTCCTACAAAATGTGGCGTCATTCTCGCAAATAGATCGCGCTATAGAACACTGTCAGTTTAATTATGGCCACCCAGTATATGTCTATGACCAACAGTTGTAAAAACAAAGTAAATGACTTTTGTGGATACAATGTATACATATGTATATAAGATACAAAATATGAAAAAAAGTTATAAATTTTAATTTGGCAATAGTGCTTTTTATTCCCAATTTTAATTTGGCTGTCTCCGCTTTCTGTCATAAAAACAGCAACTGCTTTAATAAATTTCTAGACTGCATTTTTCCGTTTCATGCTAGCTTATGTAACATGCTGCAAATCAGAAGGCTTTCATACAATCAGATTAAAGAAACTTTTTGATATAAATACCACTGTTAGTATTGCATGGCCCTTTTTTCCCCTACTTCGCTTGCGACTTACCAACATACATCTCTTACCTCAGCTGAGTTCTCAGCTGCCATAGTCTAAAGACATGTAAGCTATGTAAAATTGCAGGGTATATAGTACACCCATAATGATGATATGTGAACACTTTTTAATTAAGAAATAAAACTGCATTAATCAATGGTACCTCTGCTAAAGTTTTTCTTCACTGCTATGTCATCTTTTACATCTACACAGCTCTATCGCTCTATATGCACAGTTAATATGTTAAAGATCTATACGCTAAAGTTTTTCTTCACTGCTATGTCATCTTCCATATCTACGCAGCTCTATCATTCCATATGTGCAATTAAGAATCATTAGGAAACTAAATAATTATTAAAGATATATATATATATATATATATAAACACACACAGAAGAGCCATTACATTATGACCACCCTATTAACAATATGTAGGACCATCTTTAACCCTCAAAACTGCCAGCACCTGGGCATGGCATTGACTCCAAAAGATACTGATATGTAATCTGAGGTATCTGGTACCTCACTGACTGCAATTTCCGTACACTGTGAGGGAATAGTGTAGCAGCACGAATTTGGTTTGCTAAGTCGACCACAAATGCTCTATTGGATTAATGTTAAGTGAATTTGGAGGCCAAGACATGATTTGAAAGTCAGCGGAATGCTCCTCGAACCACTCCCTGACAATTCAACCCTTATTATATGGTTCAATTATCCTGTTGGTAAACACTATCCCCTGCCGGAAATACTGTTATCATGAATGGGTGAACATGGTCTGCAAAGATGTTCCCGTAGCGCACAGACGTCATCGTTCTATGCAGATTATGGGTCCTAATGTGCTCCATGAAAACACTGGCAACACCATATTATCCCCCCTACCGGCTTGTCTCCATCCAACTGTGCATCTGGGAACCAGGGTTTCATTTGGAAATCAGTGTATTAGCACATGCCTGTCGATGTGATGGACCAGAAAACTTGATTGGTTCGACCATGCAACTTTCTTCCATTCTTCTAATGTCCAATTCCGATGTTTCTTGGACCACTACAGATGCAGCTGGCGATCACATGCCGTCAATGCAGGGACATGTTTCGGTGTGGGTCGCCACTGTTGTAGCTCTTTGGTCACGGAGAACAATTCATAGCAATCTCCACTGTCCTCTGGAATCAATGAGCCACTGATAACACACTGCTTGCCAGCGACTTGTCATTTCATCATCCATACACCATTTTCGATATGTGCTCACAACAACTTTATGTGAACAGCCAGTTTGGAAAAACACTGCATAGTTGCTTTATATACTCCAACATCAGCCGCCACGTGCAGTGGTTTTGTTCCTGGGTGAGCCCATTGTTACAGATGGAGGGTGGACATAATGTAATGGGTTCTTTGGTGCATATATCCAATGAATCCAATGAAAAAGAGAAAAAAAAGTAGCAGTTTTGATTGCATAGCATGTAAATACCTTAGAACGTAGATCCATATTAAAGAGGAAGAATTCTGACTACTTAGAATGCTAAAATGTTGAATCCATAATGACTAGGAAACTTGGCAGCCAAGTAAGATTAAGTATTTAGTTTTATTTCACTTGACATTTGTGGCCACAATTTACTTGGCACTCTAATAGTGCCAACTGAAGAACATTTACATTTTGATACTGATGCAATAGGAAGAGAGCACATTGAAATAGCATCATCACAAAAAAAAAAGAGGCAAAAAACTAAAACATGCAATTATCCAATACGGAGGCTCACCATAAGGAAGGTTTTGGTTTCGGTTAGAAAGGTTTTAGCTCTCAAAATTTTCATTTCAATTCTGAATTAGATATGTTACAGCATTATGCAAGTTATGTGTCATAGGCTGACCTAGAAATGACGTAGTCCGGGAAAGTTATTGTAATTTTTAGAATACAAAGACGAAATATCCAAATTAAAAATGAGGAATTAAGAGGCTATTGGTAAATTAAATTATAAAGCTGATTTACATATTTCCTCCTTTCAAAGAGAAAAGGCTCGGTGACAGAAAAGCCTTTTTAGAAGAAAGCATTAACAAAACAAGGGAAATATAGTTGTGAAAAATCATAAAATTTTGATCTAAATAATTTTTTAGAATAACAAAGTCTCGTAGATAACATTTACGCAAACTGAAAATTCTATTGAAATTTTGAAAGTCTATAAGTCCATTTTTCTGTAAAAATACTGTAAGGATTGCCCTAATTTTTCAATAAATAATTGAAAAAGTTCACAGTTCTGTAAAACTTTTGCTCGAATATCATAATCATAATATTTTACAAACCTTAGCTTGAAAGTCTTTTGTAAAAATTGCTGTTATCAATATAAACCAAAATTTTCTTTTACACATTCATGAAATTTATATTAAATTATTTAACACTTATAAAATAACCCACATTTTCTTAATTGTAAATTTAGAACTTAATAAACATAGAAAAGTACCAAAATTCAGGACAATAATAAAATGAACTTTGATAAAAATGGACAGGTTAACAATAGCCTCTCAATTCCTCATTTTTAATTTGGGTATTTCCTCTCTGTATTAAAAAAATTGCAATAACTTTCCTGGACTGTGTCATTTTTAGATCAATCTATAACTCATGGCTTATGTAATGCTGATGATGTATCTACTTCAAAATATGAAATAAAAATCTTAACACCTGAAACCTTTCTAACATAAATCAAAACCTTCCTCTTGGTCAGCCTTCATACTGGATGACTGTGCACTTTAGCTTCTGCCTCTCTTTCTGTAATGATGCTATTTTGCTATGAAGCAGTATCAAAACATAAAAGTTCTTGAATAGGTATGATTAGAGTGCCAAGTAAATTGTGGCCACAAATGTCAATTGAAATAAAAATGAATGTTTAAAATCTTACTTTGCTGTCAGTTTTCCTAGACATTGTGGATTCAATATTTTAGCAGTTTATGCATGCAATTAGAATTCTTCCTCTTCAATATGGATCTACATTCTGAGCCTATCTATGTGCTACGGCAACAACATTGCTATGTCTTTTTCTCTTTATTATTATTATTATTATTATATATAGAGAGAGAGACAGATATGCATGTAATATGAAAATGAAAATACCCACTTTAATTTGCAATAATCCTTTAATTCTCTATTTTAATTTTGATATTTCTCCTTTCCATCCTGAAAACAGTAGACTATAATACATCTCTCTAAACTGTAATTTCAGAATTAAATGTAAATATTTCTACAGAAAAATTAAATAAAATAATAATTTTAGAGTTAATAATTAGCCAATCAAATTAGAGCTAAACTAAAACTAAATCATTCAGAACTTTCTTCTTGAACACATCACATTCTCTAACTTCTCTATGCCATCAGTCTTTGAATATCTTTCAAAATTCTGAAGGTACCAATATATTTAAAAAAACAGTTACAATTAGTTGCCACTTTACTGCATTGACTTAAAACATGTTAGCAAGAATAAAAATGAATATTAAAATTGTCTCTACGTCTCCAACTATCTCTTCATGATATTGGCATTTGTCTTCAGTATCTAAATTATTTCATTATAGTATATACATATTTAAAATCATAAAATGATCTCAGAAGTACAGAAGAGCAAAAAATACCTCTCATGAAACTCCCACATATATGAAACAACACTAAATTTGAAACAACTGAAAAATTCTGCAAAGAGTTCTTTTTTTAGTTCCCACAGAAGAAATTCTTATGTACACATTCATACAATATCTGCCAGATACACTCGAATTTTACATCAGTAATACAAATTATGAATAAACTCATGTTTCTGTTCTTTTGTTGAAAAAGAAATGATATAATACAAAGAGACACAAAGTGTACTTATTATGAAGTACAATAATAACAGTACTTACTTTGTAAATATTTTTAACTTTCTGAAGATGTGTATTCATTTTGCCTAAAGCCAGTAAACTGGTGATTATGCCAGACGTAAATGTATTTAAACCACCACCACTATGTAATACACCGCTAAAAAGCAAAAAAAAAATTTGTTACATTTCTTGTTGCTCAGTAAAAAATTAAGTGAAATAAGTAAAAGCCAACAGTAAAAATTTACTTTTAAAAACATCTTTTACATAATTCCTTTCTTAGAATTAAATTGCTTTTTAGATACTAAGTACAATAGAGCTACACAATAAATAAGTAAAAACTGACTTTTTTGCAACGTATGAAAATGATAAATTAATGAATGCATTATATATATTTACCAGATCATTTAGGGACATTAAAATCAAGTAAGAATATCATAAAAATTATAGTTATGGTTATCATCATAAAAATGTACTAAAGAAGTTTATTTTACCTTGATAAAAATAATTATCATAGAGAGCCTGCCAAATTAATTAAATAGACATACACTGAGACAAAAAAAAGGGGGGAAGACAGTTCTATAATCTTCAAATGTGTTTTTCATGTCTCAAAAGCATGACTTAAGACATATAGTTTTATATACAGCATTGTTCCAATATAGGTATTTTGACATGAAATCAAACTTTTCCTGAAGTCAGATGACAGTTTCTTTTTCCATATTTTGATTCTACAACTCAAATTACGCCAAATTTTAAGTTTTGTAAAATTTGGTGTGAAATTTACAGAGAAATTAAAAAATTTATCTTGGCACTCCCCCCCAAGGAATTTCATAATTTTGTTGACTTCTGACATTCTTGTAAGGAATGGGGTAGTTTTTTAATTTTTTTGGGGGGGCATCGTCGTTGCTCTTGTAAAATTTGACTTTTGTCAAAAAGGAGAGAGCCAGAATTACAATACAAGAAGTGCACATGAAAAAAGAATTTTTTTAAACATAAATACGTCTCAAGCTTGTTACCCTCTTGCTTTATTCTCCTATTTTTTAACGTTTAAAATAACACAATCATATCGCAATTTAGAACCAGAGATTAAATTTGGTAATTAATACCTTTTTTTTTTTTTTGAGAAAGGTTAGTATAATATTTTACAATTAAAGAAGTAATGAAAAGGATGATCTCTT
>KK113708.1:133774-154774 GCA_000611955.2 Stegodyphus mimosarum
AAAAAAAAAAAAAAAAAAAATTATTCTATGAAGTGGACTGTAAATGTTATTGAAAACTTTTGCTGAAATGTTAGAATTTCAGTGATGAATTTCAGTGACGATAACAGAAATACATATATAAAATGATGTAGATATTAAAGGCAGTGCACAAAATATGTGTTTGCAGTCCTATGTTAGCAGTCAAGATGATTTAGCACAGTTTATTTTATTCTTGAAAAGCATTTCTTAAATTACATATGATAATGGAAACAGTATGCACATATGTTTTAGATAACATTTGTATCTTTCAACATCTTATGACCCTACAATTGATAAAAGCAACAGCAGAAACATGTTCTCAGGGTAGCATTCAAGTGCATGAATGAATTCTGTTCAAGATAAAAGTTAGGCTCAGAGTGATTTAAACTATAGCTCTCAAATTTTCCTACTGGCTAAAAATTTTCAATTCCCAACTCTCAAATCATTTAAAATCATTACTGGCAGAAGTCAGAATGATATGGCATGGACATTAATTTGGAAAGGATGCAGTTCAAAAAGATTCGTTTTAAGCAGTTACAATTTTTAGGACAGAAAGCGAGCTAAATTAAAATACAGAGTTAAGAGACTATTGCAAATTAAAGTTTAAATTTTGCATTACATATATTTATATATATTTAATATGTACAATAATGTTATACATGTTTACATATATTTAACATGTAAGATATCAAATTATGAAGAACAATTTATTACCAAATTAAATTTAAATGGAAATGATTCTTAAAATTCCGCTGGCAACATGTCACTTAGCCACTGTATTCTACTTTAATTAAGATGTAATTACATGTCTAAAATTGTGGGGCACATTTAGCAACCCTTGTGTTCTACCAATTAAGAAAATAAAAGCTAAGAAATTAGTAAACCACAAATAAATTATGTTTAACCACCAAGCTAATTCCAAAATTCAATCCACTTATCCAGTCATCTAAGCAGCGATTTTCTTGGCTATAACTAAAAAGTGGTTGGTTTTAAAATTCTAAGAAGCATTTAAAGAAGCTGTTGGTACATTTCTAAAAGAAGAAAATCCTGATGATAATTTACATCCCACAGCTTACTATTCTCAAAAATTAAGATCTTATGAAAAAATTATCCAATTACTGAATTAAAATGTTTAGCTATTGTAGATGCTATTGATAAAATTTTATTATTATTTGTGTGGTATCCATTTTACTATACATACTGATCATGTTCCCACAGTTTGGCTTAAGAATATAAGACATCCTACAGGCAGATTATTTTGATAATCTCTAAAACTATTTTGTATGATATTGATATAAAATATAAAAAAGGTTCTACTAATATTGAAGCTGATATGTTAACCAGAAGTTCCACTTGCCAACATTTATGTGCACAAACTAATTTATTATCATTAAAAGAAATTAAAGATAAAAATTAAGACATGTCTGTAATCCTAAATGTAAGAAAAATAATGATGTGTTAAACGTTAAACTATAAAGAAGCAAGTTTTGTACAAAATTGTAATTCTGATAGCTCTTTGTACTAAATTACTTGGAAAAATTGAATTTGAGAATATTGGTGTCTCCTCAATGTTAAATTTGTTGTCACCTCAGCATTATTGGGCAGGAATAGTACAAGGTATTAGAAATTATTGTAAATATTATGAAGTACGTCATTTTAATTTAATGAAATTTGCTTTTCTTAAAGTATTATTTAGTCATTGATGCAGAGCACATGGTAACTTAATTTATTTAAGATTATACAACCAGGAA
This sequence comes from Stegodyphus mimosarum, assembly GCA_000611955.2. NCBI lineage: Eukaryota > Metazoa > Arthropoda > Arachnida > Araneae > Eresidae > Stegodyphus > Stegodyphus mimosarum. The sequence goes on from KK113708.1 coordinate 135,544, forward strand.
AGCATTTATTACCTTGTACACAGTGTGAAGCGAAGACAAGTGGTAACATTACATTTCAATTTCTTTAGAACAGTGTTTCTTAACTACAGTAGGATGTTGCCAAAATTAATTATACAAAAATTAGAAATTGCATATGCAAACAAAATATTAATAAGAGAAAGTTAAAAAGCACATTTCAGGGAAACAATGAACAAACAAAAGCATAAAAAAAGCATTAAATAAATTTGAGTTCATAATATTAACAGCTTTAATGCAAACTTATGTGAACCTTTTGAACCATTATCTACTGAAACTGCTGGTAGTTCAGATTATAATAATTTGAACTTTGCTACTAAAACGTTCATTCACATTATTATAGATCATGCTATTTGATATGTATGGACGTTTCCTTCTAAAAACATAACTACTGATACATAGTGTTATGAATTTTGTAAATAGTTACATAATTTTAGTAGAATTATAATTAAAATTGTTGTATTTCTCCGTGCAATGCCACATGAGAAAACTTTTAAAAGAAAATTATGCCAGAAAACTACAGGAGCACATGCATTTAACATTGAGTAAATAGTTATCTCGCTACTTTGTATTTGAATTGAATAAATATAACTGTCCACTATGTTAGCTGTAACCGTAATTCCACCCTCTTATTGCTTTTCAGTAATTTCGAGAAGCAGAAATTGCTAGAATATCTTTCACAGCTGGCTGAAATCTATAAAACAAAGGAGAAAGAGCATTTTAGTCAGTTACTTAGTTATTATTGTTGTTGCAGTTCTTTAGCTCCACATGAACTGAGATATCTGAATCAGTTTTCCTTTTAGATACGTTGTGCATTCCATTGTAATTTAATGTTTTCAGTAGTTTGAAGTGTAACTACTGATCATACTGCGAGATACTGTGAACATTTGTACAAATATCTCTGAGAAAAATTCAAGTGCTTTGATATATTTCTTTTAATACGAATAAATTTTATTAACCTATTATTGGACTTAAGCATTCAACTTATTACGAACCCATACGCATGCAACACTTTTTGGTGTCAAGAATGAGGTTGAAAGCAGTGACAAAGCGATAGAGAACAATTGAGGCAATTGATGACAACCTTTGCTGCATTTCAAGAAAAGATGGAAGCTGTTCAACAATCAGTTAAAGAAGACATGAAAGGCGTTCAAGAAAAAATGGAAGCTGGTCAAGAATCCGTTAAAGACGAGATGATAGCTGTTCAAGGAAAGATGGAAGCTGGTCAAGAATCCATTAAAGAGGAGATAAAAGCTGGTCAAGAAATGATTGAAGCAGGTCAACAACAAATGAAAAAAGAAATTGCCTGCATAATAGAAAACAAATTAAAGGCTATAGAAAACAGAATAGACCTAATTGAAAATGGAACAAAGTGAAGAAAAAGTTTCTTCTGTCAATGAACAAACAGATGAAGGAGTTTCTGCCATGGAACAACAAATTGATGTTGCTAAAGACGTTGATACTTAAAAGAAATTCGTAGTGGCAGCAGGGAACAATTCTGGTAGTTTTAAATTTCTACGATTGCCAGCTCGTCTCTCCCTCAAGTTAGCCACATATTATGGGAAGATCTCTTGGCAAGTGTATAAGACATAATTTTCTGTAGTGGTGGACACGAATGGAAAGGGTTCCTAAGCTAAGGCCTGTCATTTCCCTGCTTCTCTGAGAGCAGATACAAGGAATATCCTTCAGACTCTTCCTGAAAACCTGAAAACTTCCTGAAAGTTTAGATTTTGAAGCTCTATCCGGCACGTTGGAGCTGCGCTTTGGAGAGAAATGTTTAAAAGACTACAGTGGGCTTCAATTAAAATCCCATTGACAGAAGCCCACAGAAACACTTTAGGAGCTCACCACAGATGTCACCTTTTTTAAATGTTTGACCGAAGCAATGGAAATCTTGTACCTGCAATACTTCATCAACGGCATCCAGGATCCTGAAATAGAGAGCTCTATGAATGCTGGATGTCAAGGACTTAAAAAGCACTCTAGTGTATGCCATGAAATTCGAGGCAGCCCAGCAAGCAACTTCTAAAGACTGCCACCCATTCAAAGCTGCTGAAGTCCAAAAGCCAAAGGATCAAATGGCTGCTGATCTAAACGATCAACAACCAATGCCTTGAGATGGCAGAGGCATCGAGTTGTCTGATTTTAATCAGACAACTCAATACCTTGAGATGGAATATTAGCGAAAAGAAACCAACCCTAAAGTGTTGGAACCGTGGTGCTGAAGACCACATACAACAGAACTGCAGTACATCCCAGGGCATGTAAAAGGCCATACCTATTAAGGAGGGAAACTAATTAGTGGCCATCTTGCAAGGCAGAGGTTGCCGGACAATGAAAAGCCCCAGTTTAAAGCACTTCAGATTTCTGCAGTGAATGACTGCAGTAATGGACTTCCTCGCAATATGACCATTGACACAGGAGCCAATGTTACCATCATTTGAAAAGATTTGGCTCAACAATCTGGACACTGCCCTAGGTTATGCTCCAGACTGTGTCCGATGATAAAATCGACATTGATTGAAAATTAAACGTTAAAGCCATGTTTAGAAGTGCCGTTTACCAACACATGGCATATGTGGCAGACTTACACATCCTCGCATACTCAAATTGGGACTTCCTAAGAAAATACAACTTTTCCTTGGATGTTAAAAATAACAAACTGCATTCTGCCTCTAAGGACATAGCCCTATTCAAAATTAGTGATGAAGGGTTAAATCTGTCTGCAAATCATAACTCAAAAGACGATATCACAATAGCAGCAAGAACAGAATTTTTACTTCCTAGATCTATAACCAAAAATAGAAATTTCTGCTACAGCATCATAGAATATCCCAAGAACTGTAACAGCCCAAAAGGAGTACCAGTAGCCTCGGCACTTGTTGACCTATCGAGGACCGTTCTCCCGGTAAGAGTTGCCAATGTAACTGGAAGGCAAGAGTTATTAAGTGGTTGCAGCATGTACTCCACTGATCAGCATTAAATGAAACATTAACTCTCCAGAATCTGTGTCTTCAGAGAGCATTACATCAGAGTTATTGCAGAATGCACAACTAAGTGAAGAAGAGAGGAATGCTGCAGAACGTGTCATTTAAGAATTTCAAGATGTTTTCTCCTACTTGTCTTATTACATGGGTCAAACGAGTTTGACAGATCATAGAATCGATAACGGGGATCACCTGCCAATTAAGCAACACCCAAGATGTCTACCGATTGCTAAACAGGAGGAGGTAGGAAAACTTCTTAAGGATATGCAAAAAAGCAATGTCAATGAGCCTAGAGCAAGTCCTATCATCCTATATCATAGGCATCTCCTATCATCCTGGTCAGAACGAAAAACAGTTCACCTAAATATTTCGTTGACTATAGCTGGTTGAAGGACGTTACCAAGAAAGACAGCTACCATCTTCCTAGAATTGATAACATTCTGGACACCTTTTCTGAAAGCAACTGGTTTTCAACACTTGATTTAAAAAATGGATGTTGGCAGGTAGAGATACATCCTGATGACCAAGAAAAGATGGCATTTACTACCAGACAAGGACTTTGGCAGCTCGAGGTGATGCCATTTGGACGATGTAATATGCAGGCAGCATTCGAAGGCCTCATGGAGACTGTTGAGAGGACTTTCCTACAAAGCCTGTCTAATATACCTGGATGACATCATAATTGGGGAGAGTTTGAAGAACATAAAGAAAATCTTCGAAAGGTGCTTCAAAACTGAAAGAAGCCAATCTAAAGTTAAATCCCACCAAATGTAAATCATTCAAACAGGAAGTGACTTACCTCGGACATGTCATCTCTGCTGAAGGTGTGTGTACGGATCCTGAAAAAATCTCAGCAGTTAAAAGACTGGAGACACCTCAAAACTGTTAATCAGTTAAGATGTTTCCTGGATCTTTGCACCCAAGATTTGTGAAGGTCTTTTCTTCTGTTAACATCTGCTCCAAGCCTGATGTAGCCTCAGCTCGACAGACCATTTATTCTTGACATGGATGCGAGCAATGAAAGTGTCAGTGCTGTTTTGTCCTAAGAAATAAATAGCCAAGACCGAGCCATGGCCTACTGGAGCAAGTGCCTGTGTAAACAGGAGAGGAATTACTGTGTCACTAGGGAAAAGTTGCTCGCCATAGTTAAAACCGTAGAACATGTCCACCATTATCTCTACAGCAGAAAATTCCTGCTCTGCACGGATCATGCTTAGTTGACCTGGCTTTTAAATTTCAAGAATTCTGAAGGCCAAATAGCCAAGTGGATACAGAGACTCCAGGAATATGACATCATTATCCATCATTGAAAGGGATCATCACATGGAAACGCTGACGCCCTGTCTAGAAGATCCTGCCCAGAAAGCTGGCGATATTGTTTCAGGTTCGAAGCGAAATACAAGCTACTAAATCTGGTCATATGACAAGTAACAACTTCAACATCAGATGATCGAGACACGTGGAGTGATGATGAAATGAGGAAAGACCAGCTAGAAGACGGTGACATTAAACCCATAACTGACTTAATGGAGTCTTCAAGCAGAAAACCTACCTGGCAGGATATTTCGATCTATAGTTCTACAACAAAACATTATTGGGCTCTCTGGGAGTCACTCTATATTAAAAATGGCATATTATACTGGAAATTCAAATCAAATGATGGAAAGGCTTTCCCATGGCAGCTGATACTTCTAACATCCCAGACATCCTTAAAGAACTATATAGCAGCTTTACAGGAGGCCACTTTGAAATAATGAAGACTTTGCAGAGAGTTTGAGAGCACTTCTATTGCAGTAATGCAAAGGATGATGTGCAAAGGTAGTGCCAAACTTGCGATGGTCATGCACGTTGGAAAGGACCAAGGAAACACAGCCGAGGGAAGCTACAATGTTACAATCTAGGAGTGGCTTTTGAATGTATTGCTTTTGACATCCTGGGACCTCTGCCACGAACTGCTGATAGCAACAAATACATCCTCATCATTATTAATTTCTTCACCAAGTGGTCTGAAGCTTATTCTATTTCTCATCAAGAAATAGTAGCACAGCAGTCATAGTAGCAGAGATAATGGTACAATATTGGATTTCCAGGTTCGGAGTGCCTCTTCAGTTACATTCAGATCAGGGACGGAATTTTACCTCGACAGTAATCAAAGAACACTGCAAGCTACTCAGCAAACCCAAACAACACCTTTACATCCCCAGTCGGACAGCATGGTAGAGAGGTTTAACCAAACCATCCATAATAACCTCTCATTAGCGGTTTCCAGCCGGATGTGCCTTCATCGTCCGAGGAATACATACAAGATCTCCAGGCCCGGTTCGAAGTGATGCACAAGTTTGCTCAAGAGCGAGTCAACTTGGTGATGGAGAAGATGAAGACTAATATGACACGAGAGCTACAGGACATATTCAAAGAAGGAGACAAAGTGTGGTTGTGGAATCCGATTAGAGAGAAAGGACTCTGTTCTCAACTGTAGTCACCTTAGGCTGGTCTTTGCACCCTCCTAAAGAGGCTGAACAAAGTTGTAGTTAAGTCATCAAATTCGAAGCCTAAAGTCGTTCATTACAACAGGTTAGCTTCTTACTATGGCCATAGTACATAATGTATATAATGTAAACAGTGTAAGGCTATGATCCTATTTGGTTCTAAATTTGTGCATTCATTTATATATTTAGTATTTGATTTGTTTTAATTTACTTACTGCAATTATTGTTTATGTTGTTTGTTACTGTAATGTTTATTATTGCATTGATGCCTTAGTTATAACTCTCCCTTCCTATCCACGGACTATACTGACAGGACATGTAGTCCTTAGGAAGAGGGCAGTGTTACAAATTTTGTATTTAGTTACATAATTTTAGTAGAATTATAATTAAAATTGTTGTATTTCTCCGTGCAATGGAGCACAAGAGAAATTATAAGAGAAAGCTATGCCAGAAAACTAAAAATACAGGAGCATGTGCATTTAACATTGAGTAAATGGCCATCCTCTTATTGCTTTCTAGTAATTTCGAGAAACAGAAATTGCTAGAAATATCTCGCAGACCAGTTGAAATCCATAAAACACCAGACAGACAGCTTTCTCTTTAGATATGCTGTGCATTGCGTTGTATTTTAACCTTTTTAGTGGTTTGAAGTATAACTACTGATTATACTGCATGATATTGTGAATACTTGTAAGAATATCTCTGTGGAAAATTTAAGCATTCTGATACATTTCTTTTAATAAGAATAAATTTTATTAACCTATTATCGGACTTGTGCATTCAATCTATTACAAACCTGTATGCATGTAACAATATATTGATTGTTTCATATAACTATTTCAAATTCAAATCCCAAAGAAAAATTTATACCTGTTGCTATTCAAAATTAATTAATTTTTTCTCTCAAATTATTCATTTAATTAATCAAACTTAAAAATTTTTTATGACCTGATTGTAACCTTTTCACCCAATCAAAACATTAAACCCTGATTGTAATAATTTTACTCCTGAATTTGACCTTCTTCCAGTCTGGCTCCGTTTCTATCTTACCTTTTCTTTTTCCCAGAGTTTTCTCATTCAGAATTTGTTACTACACTACTTAAAACACTTACTTAATAAGAAAATCTAATTTTGTAATTATATACTAGAAACATTTTGATTTTATATTGATTATAACACATGGTTTTATGAGACTTTCAACAGACTGCAAAATTCATGATGTGTTTGTCCTCAAGAACTTTAAGAACTTATCTCTTAGAGACTTTCAAATTGAACTTTAATTCCATTTCCATATCATATAATTTTTCGTTATTATACTTCTGTAAGTTTTTCTGCATTCAAATATGAGAAAGTTTATGACACAAATGACAGATCATGTTAATTTAATGTTAGGTCCCTGAAGTACTTCATTTGCTTTCTCATTGCAATTGTAAATACTGTAAATATTCTACAAAATTTCTCTTTCTTTGTGAACCCACTAATGCTTTTTCTCAAAGGCTTTCCTTCTCGTCAAGCCTTTTTCTCCTTCAAGGGATGAAATATGCAAGGTATCAAAATATGAAGAAAAATTTATTACTAAATTAAACTTAATTGGAAAGGACTTTTAAATTTTTAATTCTAATTGCAAAATATCACCTATTCAAGTTTCCATACTTCACCATGCTACATCATGCTTTCTCTGTAGTAACCCCAATGTGAATTTTTTTCCCAATCACTGCTCATGATTAAAACAAAGACTTGAAAAGCTTATAAATACTACTGCAGTTATCATGCATCACTCTTTCGCCATTTCACTGTTCTGCTACCAACGTGTCACTTTGCTAGATATTCCCCATTATTTGAGATGTAATTACCTACCTAATATTATGGGGTGCATTTAGCACACCATGTGTTTTACCAATTAAGAAGGTATGCGCTAATAAATTTGTCATCCAAAAATAAATTATGTTTAACTACCAAGTTGGTTGTGCTTCTTTGAAAATTCCATCCACTACTTAGTAATTTCCAGTAATCTTATGCAGCAGTTTTTCTTGGCCACGACTAAAGAGTGATTAGTTTCAAAGTTCTATTGATGTACCAACAAAACTATTACACACACACATATATACCAATTTTCTCACAAACAAGACAAGACTTATTACTATGATGTAAGACTAGTATTATGAAACCCTCAAAACAAATTGTAAACTGCTTAACTGAGTTTTATTTACTCAAAACTTTTATCTTTCTGGTTGAGGAAAATAATGATTAACCACTGAATTAAAAAATCAGCCATTCCTACTTTTTTAAAACAACACTTTTTTTTATTCTACTTTATTCTTTATAAGTAAACTCATATTTCAAAATAAAACTAGTGAACAATTTTCCTGTAAAATTATGATGATATAATAATGTGATACAGCTGCTCAAATTCTGCATGACAAATTCAAAGATTACTAATTACTTTAACCACTTAACAGTTTTCTGAGCACTGTTTGGGTGCTGCAAAACCTTCTCTGATTTGCCCATACAATGCTAAGGCAGTATATTTTCCTACACCAGTCTGCTGATTTCCCGGCTTTTTCACTTTGCAGTGTTTCTAAAAAGTGTCTCTAGTGGTCCAGGACAGATTGGATTGTAAAACCAGTTCAGGGACAGGTTTTACTGCTTTTCTTTAGGCTTTGTGTACTGCTTGAAAAGTAAATGATTCCAGAAAACATGTCAGAAAAGAAATCATGTATTTTTGTCCCAACAATGTTTCAAAAATATAACACACAAAAGCTGAATTTTGAAAAGAAATAAAAATGTAAGTACTAAAAAAAATACATATTTTTTCCTAACACTTATTTTCTGTAAAGTGGGTTTTCCAGTTCAGCACTTTCGTTAGAAAAAATTCAACTTTAAGTAAAAATGCCTTAGTTTCCCCATAGTTAAAAATTATCTTAAGTTAATAAATGCAATACTTAAAACAGTTTTGACTGCTGATTTGTATTCATGTAATCGACTTGAATACAAAATTTTTATAAAAAATATACTTATTTTTGGTCGCAATATGGCACAAAAATGAAACTGGTAAGTGGTTAAATGCTATAAATCTGATAAAATGTAGTAAAATATACTTTTGATTAAACTAGGTTACATGTGCCATCTCTTTTTAATCTCATAAAATCACTAACATATTTTACCCAAAGTAATTCCGCTTCCATTGGTCTATACAAAAAGGATTCTATCATGTTATTTTGCATTTTGTTTCCTTATATTTCTCCAGTTTAATATGCATACCAAATTTATATGACTGAAGCAACGTTGTTAATTTTCAATCGTAAGATTAATTAATAGTTGACCAGTTTAATATTACATACATAACAATATATTCTGTTTTTTTTACTTCACCAACATCATCAGAAATTTCTGAAATCTCAGAAGTTCTTGTCATAATGAAAATTCAAAGATATGAATAATCTTAGCAAATAATGAACTTTTAATTACTATTACCATTTTTCCTTACATTCTGTTTGTTAACATTGTATTAGAGGGTTACTTTTTGACTTTTTAACTTTACTTTTTAAACATCACTTTCTTCATACTTTTGCCCATAAAATTTAATAGCCAAATCATAGAACATTTAAAAATAGCATATTTTTAGAATTCACAATAACATGTTAAGTATTATCATACTTCTTTTTAATACTTGTTATATTATTTCTTTAAAAATAACACATAGCAAAAGAATCTGGTGATAACATTTTATATAAAAAGCAATACAGAGACAAAAATGACACAGTCAAAATGATCTGTAAATGAGGATCGAGACTAATAGCACCTCTGATGGTAAAAAAAATGGAAACTCATTAAGTAGGCAGAAGGAAAATTTGATACTACATTTAATCCTCTGACCAGCAAGGCCATATATATATATACACTGCTCGACATTGAAAATGCAACACCAACAAGGAGTGGTCAGAAAGTGATGAAATTTGGAAAAAAGACAAAGACAGCAAGCAGCAATAAGTGATGTTTATTTCAAAATGATAGTCAGAATACAGAGCGAGAACGGCATCGGCTCAGCAGGATGTAGGACCACCGCGGACAGCGATGCACGAAGAAACACGTCTAGACATAGAGTCAATAAGAGTGTGGATGGTGTCCTGAGGGATGGCTTTCCATTCCCTTTCAACTATTTGCCACAGTTCGTCTTCTGAACGAGGCAGGGGCAGAGTCTGCAAACGGCGTCCAAACACATCCCACACAAGTTCGATTGGTGACAGGTCAGGAGGGTACGGTGGCCAGGGAAGCATCTGTATACCTTGCAGAGTATGTTGGCAGATGCGAGTACTGTGTGGTCGGGCATTATCCTGAATAGTGCCCTGAATATGAACTAGAGGTGACCTAGAATCGTAGGCAATAGCACCCCAAACCATTATGCCATGTTGTCGTGCGGTGGGGCATTCCACAGTTACTGCCATATTAGATCCGTCTCCACATGGACGCCACACACGTGCATGGCGACTGTTACTGGATAAACAGAAGCACGACATTTCACCATTCTGTCATCCACACTGCTCCAGTCCGGCACCATTCTAAAGGTTGGTGTCTATGCTGTGGGGTTAATGCCAGTCTTCTTAATGGCCGCCGTGAGTACAGGCCGCATTCAACCAATCGACGGAAAATGGTTCTCACTGACACGGGAACATCCAGGGTATCTTGCACATGCTGCAGAATCGCAGTACAAGTGACTTACGGGACCGCCACAGCTTGTCCGCGGATGCGTCGATCCACATGTGCTGACATCACTCTGGCTTCACCTGCACCCTCCTGTTTTCCACATTTCCTTGTTCCAACCATGTTCGACATAACCTATGCACCGTGCTCGCATCCATGTGGGTATCAGCTGCGATTTGACGTAAGGACCAACCCACCCTTCTCAGTCCGATCACCATACCCCTCGCAAAATCGTCTATCTGCTGGAAGTGCCTTCATTGATGGCGGCCTGGCATTCTCTCCTATTACAAGTATCCTCCGGGACAAAAACCAACTTTCTTCGATAATTCGTCTGGCAGAAATAACAACATGAATATTGACGCGCGTCTACTCTAAAATTTGCATAAATTTCTGGCCACTCCTTCTTGGTGTTGCATTTTCAATGTCGAGCAGTGTATATATGAAGAGAGAGAGACTACTTTTTTTTGCTACATCTTTAAGAAAATATATATACATGCATTGTGAAGTATCAAAGAAATTAAGGCGATGCATTAAAAGTACATAAATCGAAGTATAAAGAACCAGGGACATCTTGGAATTAAAATGAACTAAACAGCTCTTTTTCATGGCAATTTTGCTTTTTTTTCAGCCCAAAGGTCATTAGCCCAGAAGCGCTATTAATTTCATTTTGGCATTTTGTGTTGATTCACTATAAATGTTGGTTCACTTTTCAAATTGTTGCCACCAAATATTATCGCCCTCTGTTATATTTAAAGAAATTAAATACATAAGAATCTGCATAAATGTATGTATGTTTCTAGCATTGTGATTAAACAACGGTACCTAGAGCCATCAAATTTTGAATAATGTAATCTGCATAAATGTATGTATGTTTCTAGCATTGTGATAAAAGCACGTGAGACCGTGTATCAGAAATTCTAAAGATATGCTCATTTTAAAATTATTTTGCAGTATTGCTGTTGAATTGAATTTTATGGTTTAAATGCGAAGAACATGATATTTAATAAAAAGGTAACACACAAAAGGTTAAAAAAATCCCTTTGGGAGTAATGTAAAATCTGAAAGCTTTCAGACTTTTGTTTTGGCAAAACCATTTGCCGGCTAGAGAGACAACATAATAGAGCCATAAATGTGATGATCAATAAACAGAGGAAATTACGGTAAATTCACTGTAAAAACTTACTTTAGATGTAAATGAGTTATTAGATAATGCATTAAAACAATAATAATTTTTCTCGGTCAGTTTTACCTTCATTCAGTAAAACTCTATTTTTATGTTCTCACATCTCATGTACTTTTATGGAAAAGTATTCAAATAAGAAACACTCTTTTCCTGTAAATTGCACATTAATATGTTTTCTGGTTACCTACTCTGCCTGCTTTGTGTAAAATTAGTTCTATTATTACTATACATATATTTTTTTTAATAATGCCTATCTTTTTAAAAATTTGCAATGTTTGAAGACAAGATGAAAGCTTTTACAAAAGCTGAATTCTTTAAAGGAGCTAAACTTCATAAATGACTACAGATATCTACTCTTTGAAGCACACTGAAAAATTAAGAAACTTAAAAGGGTAATTTTTAGTGCATTATATAAAGTGGTATATAAATAAAGAGGCCATTTCCCAATTAATGGTTCAATTTTAATAGCAAATGCTTCAAAAATAATGATTAAATGGATATTAGCAATTTCTTAGCATTTAAAAAATTAGAAGATTGCTTTAAAGTAAGACATGGTACAAAGATCAATGACTGGTGTATCAAAAAGTGTCAATCTATGACTGCAAAGTCTCTGCTGATCGACAATTAGTCTTCAAGGAATTATTGCCTGCATCTGCTAACTAACAATTATTCTTCAAAGAATGATTTCACTGCAAATTAACTTTTTCTTTTAATATGCTGCTAAATAAGACTTAGTTACCTGGCAAATCATTTCATACGAGAAAAGTGAACAAAGAATATTATAAATTTTCTCTCTACTGTAATGTTGACAAGAATGGGAAATTAACTTCCTAATTGTAAGAAAATATAATAAAATTGAAACAATTTGAATTATTTCCAAAATTCTTCTTGTATAAGTTAAATAAAAAATTAAAGAAAGAAAAAGAAAGTTTTTCTTTTCATGAATCATAATACTGCTCATTCAAATTTAGCATTAAAACTTTTGCCTTCCAAATTCAGCACTTAAAAATTTGCCTTCCTAATAGTAATAATAGCCTTCCTAATAATAATTCCTGCAATAGTAATCCACTTTTGTTAGTGCTAATAATGGTTGATGTTTCTTCAGCTGTTAGATTTAGGCACTATCACTAGTTTTAAAATGTGTACTCTAAAGCAGTGGTCTCGGCCCTCGAAGCAATTTCATGAGGCCCACAAATACATTTTCCAATAAATTGTACGAAATAAAAATTATAGTCATCATTATGACTATAATTTTTACAGCAAGAATGTGAAGAAAGGTTTACAATTTTAATGATTTTGAGTCCAATTTTACATTATTTTCATTACCATTAAAAACAAACATGAATAATGCCTCAGAAACCTAAAAATGGAGTAAACTGTAATATAAATCTTATTCAAAGATTTGAAAATACAAATTCAATAAACATTTTCTTAGACCTGTCAAAAGATAAGTACCCTCAATAACAAATTTCTGTAATAATTGCTTTATTTGGGAATTCACATACGAACAGTTTTTTTCCCGCATATAAAAATTAAGAAGTCTAAAAAATGAATAGAACTGACTGATGAGCAACTATAATTTGTGATAAAGGCAGTTTTTCTTTAAGCCTACAAACTTTATCGAAATGGCATGAGGTGTTGTAGTCGAAAGTTGTAGTAAGATATAAAGAAGTTTATAATTATTTATACATAAATTTTTCTATGCATTTTTCTTTCTATGCATGTCAAAGAAAAATTAAATATACAAAAGAAAGACAGTAGGTTATCATTATTTATTCACAAATTTTGTCCAAGATGAAAAATATTTGTAATTTGTTTATTTTTAGTTCAAAGAGGTTATTTAGTCATTAATTCAACATATTAGAATTATCTGAAAATTTAATACTTAACTATCAATATGTTTGAAATACAAAATGTAACAACAGAGATTTGCAGATACCAGTTTTTAGACTTCAGACACAAAATAAATAGAAACTGGATTTTTTTTCCTTCGCTTTATTATTATTATTATCACTTCACATGTTTTGATAAATATTGAATAAATAAGACTTGAAATTTAGTTAAAAAACATTATTTAAAAAAAAATCCCCCCCTTTTTCTTTTGTTTTAAAAAACGGGTTTGGTCCATTAGTTGGTTTTAGATTGTGCATTTGGTCTGCAAGAAACTTTCAAGACCACTGCTGCGAAGAGTTGGTAAAGAAAGACGACTGCTATGAAGAATTGGTAAAGAAAGAAATTTTGAGACCACTGCTATGAAGAACTAGTAAAAAAAGCTCTAACAGATACTGAGAGCAATAAAGAAAGACATTTTGAGTTGCATATTCAATATACTGAAAGTGATGCATGTGATGACAGCATGCCACAACAATCATTATGACTTTCCATAAATAGAATTTACAAGAACTTATTATCGCTGAAAATGATAATTACCAATCATTAAAATACAACAGAAAGAAGAAGAACAGGAGAAGAAAATTATAAATGTATCTTACTCAACAAAATAGTATGTCTTTTCAGTAATAATACTTTAACATCAAAAGCCTAAAGAATTAGTAATATGGGAGGAAAATCATTCATTGTGAAGAGGATCACGATTAACGTGTAATCTCCTAAGATATTACTAAAAGTTAACATTTCTATAGAAACGCTGATGGTTATTTATATTTAATATCGATTTTACTTTTTTTCAATATTACATAGTCTAAATACAATCATGCTTAAAAAATATTTCTTGAACACCTGTATTTCTTGCACCAAATATTTTCAAATTAAGTTTCACAAAGAACTGTGAACTTCTGGCTCCAATGTGTATTTGTACTGCTACTCTCATGCATATTCATGTATTTGCTGATGAATAAAGAAGTTGATTCAAAATACTGGGTTTTAACCAAAGTTTCCCAATATCACAAACATTGTCTGCACAAGCTGTTCACATTGCCATGTTTCATCACATTTTGTCAAACGATTCTTGGCATTTGAAAGAAACAGACTTCCTTTAGAACACCATGTTGTGAAATTTGTAAAACTATATCACTATTATTAAGTACAACGTGTATGAAATGAAACTATAATGCTACCAGAACCATCATTTATTTCCAGTTCTGTTGAAAAAAGTCAGCTACAGAATGTCACCAAGTCATGTGTACAGCTTTATGCACTAATGTTGTATCATACGACACATGAAGATTTGGTATTGAAAATTCAAAAACAAGGACTATGACATTCAAGAAGCAGAGCACTCTGGCCAGCCTACTGATGTTGATGAGGCCCACCTGGAAGAACTTGTGGAACAGGATCAGTATGGAATCATTTGAAAGCTTGCTAAGGAGTTAGACATTAGTGCCATGTCCATTAGTTGCACTACGCATCGCATCAACTTAATGTACAATTTCAATTGATGGGTGCTGCATGAGCTGACTCAAGCAGATGACAGACAAGTTCGGCTGCACTAATCTGCTCGAATATCAACACAAGCACAAAATTCTAGACTAGTTCATCACTTGTGACAAAAAGTGGATTTACTTTAACAACAGAGGCTGAAAAAGGGGTTGGTCTGCGCACGGTGAGCTGTCGGCAGCATCACAAAGCACAGTTTGACTAACAAAAAGATCATGCTTTGTATCTGGTGGGATTTCCGTGGTTATTATCCACAGAGTATCTGGAAAAAGGTAAAACCCTCAATAGTAAACTGTACAACGACATGCCAGTCCGTGGTGATGCTACTATCAAGAGAAAAAGTTGAACTGAGCTCTGGTGCAAAAAGGTAATGTTCCATCAAGATAATGCAAGACCACATGTGTCTGTATTTTCTGACTAGACTCTGTATGGATTCATGGGATCTTTTGCGCACCCTGCCATATAGCCCTGACATCGTTCCTTTGGACTTCTACCTTTTTCATACCAGCAGCTTCATCTTGCTGGTGCTATCTTCTATTCTGCACAGGATGTCTAAAATGAGGTTGATCTGTTTTTGGACTCACATCCATTAAGTTTCTGGCTGGAAGACTTTGAAAAACTGCCCAAACATTGGCAGAAAATCTTAGATTTGGGTGGTGATTACTGCAGACACTAAAAGCACTGCTTTCATGTTTATTAAGAATGTTTTTTGGTGGAAGACTTTCGTTACAGCCAGATATTTACAGAACTAGCAAAATTTTACTTTCCCCCCCAAAAAATTATATATTAATATAAATAATTCATAAATACTTACACAAACAAAGACTGACATTCAACTTTTTAAGTATATAATCTATAATGGAATCTTTGTCTATAAAAATAATAAAATATTTAATAGAAAGCCAGAAGAATAAATATGAAAGAACGAGAGAGATACTTTTCCTTCTCCATTTGTTTAACTAATGCCACCCAATTTTCTGATATTAATACTGTTGTTAGGTGTCCTAAAGTCCCCCTACAGAAAATTTGAAAACACTTTAGTAGGAATAACAATAAATACAGGCTATGCACAATCTCACAGATTCTTTGTTAGAAGTTAGCAATTCACAGATATTGCCTTGCAATGCCTGTTACTGCTTACGAATGGAAAAAGGTATGCAAATTGTTTTATGAGATACCTTTACTACAGTCAAGATATTAATTAATCTTTGAAGCTCTCCTAAAACAATATAGATGATTTATGAAATAAAACTGAAGAAATTATTAAATAAAGTTGATTATAACTTTGTATTTACAACACCAAAAGAAATTTTTGATACATATACTTTCGAGCTAAAATAAATATTGTTGCGAAATGCCCAACTGTGCTAGGATAGCTTGCCCACAAAGTGGGGTTAGGGTTACCAGAAAGTGGCAGAGAAAGGCAGGCAAAATTCAGATTTGGCAAAAACTGGGTTCTGGTGTCAGAAGTTGGATTCGAACACACCCACACTTGTGGGTGGTGGCATCCCAGTTGTTGCATTCTACAGGTTCGTGGATTTGGAGTAACTGACAATAACACTTGATGAAGAATCAAAACATAATTTAATCATTAGTATTACACAGGAGAATGCCAACAGACAGTTTACAGTTGTCGAAAAACTACGATAAACACGCTAAAACAATCAGCAACACAGCCTTCAGGCTGATGAAGACAGCTTGACGGCAAAGCATTAAAGTACAGCTCCTAACTCGTCAGCTTAGATACTCTCAAGCTAATCTCTGAACTCCAAACAATACATTTCAACATACTATCTCCACATATAAGCACGATATATATAGCTTTAACCAGCCTTCTAGAACAATCCTGAGAAAAACCGTTAATGTGTTCTAGACCATTCTCGCTCCATCTATGGCATATCACCAATTCTGTCACCAAATGGGTGATTTCACGCCAAATTTGGTAACCCTAACCCTATCTTGCAGGGAAGCTATCTTACTGCAGATGGGCATTTTGCAACAATATGTTCATGGTTTAATAACAACCCATGAAGATGCTTTATTATATACATATTTTTATGAACTTGCTTTATACACAAAAAATAGTTTTAAAAATGATTAAAAACAGCAACATAATATATATATATATGCTGATCCCTAATACTTATTTAAAGTTTTGGAAACTCTATAAAATTTCAATTTATTTATATCCATGAAATTTCTTGTTTGATTAATAATTTTCTTTCTCTGTACATACTGATATATATATGCAGATGGACAGATTAATGACAGATCTAATTCAAAACTTAAAATTTTTACATGATAGTTTAAAAGTGTTCTAAAAAGGATATGTTAAAAATATTCCTCACCATCCTAGGGAGATCTGTAAGCAATGAACTTTCATTTTCTGTTCTTCAGTGATTTATGATTTACATACGAAATAGACCTGGACAAGAAAGATTCTGTCATCTAGCCATTTTGCATATTGAGAGTTTGTTGAAAACTGACAAGTCTGAAATAATTCATATATTTATTTCAGTCGCGATACTCATAGGAATTTAACAAGTGTAACTAGATACCTGAAAAACTGCACTTTGCGCATTAAAATGTTTCTACATAGTTTTTGCTTCTAATAACTTATCAAAATTTGGAACTGATATGCCATTTGAAATTTTCTTCCATAATAAATATCAAGATTCATTGTCTAATATACTGCATAAAAATGAATAAAAAAATTTGAAAAATTTCCTTAGTATACTTTAAATGATCCAAAAACTAAGTTCAAATGAAAACTGAATTTTACAAAAATAGAATTTCAACAGTATCATTGTTTTCCTACAAATGTTTATGTGTTTATAAACTGTGTTTGATTTCCTTATTCGTAAATAAGAATCAAAACAAATGATTATTTAAAATGCATACTATGCATTTAAGAGTTTTATAGGTTAAAATTGTTGATAAAATTTACACATTAATTCTTTAAAATTGCAAAGAATTTAATTACAGAATCTGAGGAGGTAAAACAGGATGACAGAAAATTGTTGCTTTTAATACTTACAAATCCTGGAACATTTCAATTGCCCATTTAGGTGCTTCCAGCCATCCAATTCTTAATCCAGGGCCCAAAATTTTTGAAAACGAGCCATTAGAAATTACATTGCCAACATATTCTGGATATGACCTCAAGAAAAGAAAGAATATGAAAGAAATAATCATTCACACAAATTATAAAAATTTTCTATCAAAATAATTAAAAGCTGCAGGAATTATTTTTATGTTTGAAGGAATTACTTTTAGAGGTATAACAATATAAACACTTGATTCCAATAACATAGTAACAGTGAAATAAGCCATTTGAAATTTGTATGCAATGAAAATGTATGGAATGTAAATACAGATAATCCTCGTATAGGTTCACGGTAAATAGGTTCCTAGAAAATGCTGTGTTGTGTGAAACCATGTTGTATGAGACCAAGAGCTGGTACAGAAAGGGGGTTATGTTACAAAAACTTATTAAAAACAAATATTTTTTTAATTCTACATAAACAACTTAATTTTTATTAAAAATATAGGTGTATATACGCAGGGTTCGTACACATTTCTGCGCATGGAAATTAAGTACTTTTAAGGACTTTTAAGGACCATTAATGAAAAAAATTAAGGACCTATGAACAAATGGGAACTGAATAAATTCAATTAAAAATATTATCTATGCCTGAATTTCATTTTTGTAATACCAGTCTAAAAAAAATAGATCTGTAAGTAGGATGAATAATTATTAAACATAAATTAATTAACAAAATTATTAATAAGCTTGAGAATAAAATCAACTTTATAAAATATATCAAGTGGCATCAAATATTTTACGTTTATAAAAGTTGGACATATTTGAAAGGAAAATAAGTCACATTTTATTTATGTTTTGCTAACAGTTAGTTTTATGATTATTTTTTATTGCTTCATTTTAGTCACATACTTGCTCAGTCTAGAGGCTTAGTAAATAGCAAGCAGATTTTATGTCAAGCGGCATAGATTAAAATTAGAAGTAGATCATACTCAGTATGATTCATAAAAGATCGCCCTGTCACCACTGCTGCTTGCCTAGAGAGAGACCTGCTGATTAGAACTAACCTAAAAGGCCTGATGTAAGCACTGTTGGCAAGACTTGAAAGTTAACAGAGTTCTGTCTGTCACAGTTAGTGTCGTAGCTTCGTGTAGGTCCAATAAACCACAGGTGATAAGTTGTTTTGTATTGTTTTAAGTCTCACTAGATGCAAAGAATAAGTTTTACGTGATTTTTTACATTTTTGTGTTTTATCTTGTGGCCACAGTAATTATTAATGAAAGGCAATAACTCGCTTTAATATGCAGAGGTAATTTTTAAGGGTAAGCAGTTAGTTATAAATAATTAAATTAGGTAGTTAGATAACCTTAGTCATTATGGATTTACATAGCCAATATGAAATTTTATTTATTTTTTT
>KK113708.1:155706-178431 GCA_000611955.2 Stegodyphus mimosarum
GAAAACGAAACGACGATGCTTCGTTTGTTCACATTCCCGGAAAAATCCTCCAAAACGGCAAATGAGTTATTACGAGTGCAAGGAATGTAACGTAGGACTGTGTGTAGATCCCTGTTTTCAAATTTTTGATACGTAAAGAGAATTTTAAGTAATATATTTAGTTTTCAGATGTATAATGTTAAAAGTCATAAAATGGTGAGTAATGAAAAAAAATGTGTAAAATATGCATTTAAACAAGAAATAAGGTAATTAAAGTATATATAAAAATATCTATAAAGCCGTTTAAATACTCTATAGAGAATTATTAAACAATGCGTTGATACTTCGGAAATTTCATGGATTTAGGCTTAATAGCAAAAAAGCCCCCGGCCCTGGACGGACGCTCGCGTAAGACACTGCCGGCCTCCGCGATAAGCGCGCGTTTGTGCTACTCGGCGCGAAGGGGTTAAAATACATGTAATTTATGACATTGATTTTTAAACGATATTAGGATAATTACACATTAAAAGCTACAAAACATTCATGTTTTGTGACAACAAAACAAAATATTTATGCGTCTTTTTAATTTGAAGCCTTCCCAGACATTTTGGCTAATTTAAATCAATTTCCTTCTCTTCAAGCATGTTTTCTAACAATCAGAAAATTGTCTCAATACACAAACCAGTGTTCTCACTAATTTCTGTATGCTTTATCTCCTAACTTATCAACCTCTCTACAATACAGTTATGAGGGTTTACTGATCTGGTAAAAGTTAAATAGTCCAAAAGCTACCGACAGACGTGAAGCAAATTATCGCTATGTCTGAAAGTAACTACAGTGTCAGACAAAGGTTTAAATAAGCCTTTTATTTAAAAAGAACTTAGAACATAAAGGCATGTTCTGATGCTAACAAAATCAGTTACAGCTCGTGGTAATGTAATTAAACAAGAACAGTCAAATTCAAACTAAAAATGTGGACTAGTGGTCAAAGACTATACAATTTAATTTTAATTCAAGCTGGCTCAGTAACTCTATCATATGAGGAAATGGGAAACTATATTAAAGGCTGAAATCATGAACAACTGGGTAATTTACATAATAATAACTGTGCATAAATTTGAAGAATAATTTTCTTTATGCATTCAGTTTCTTTCTTCAGCACATTTCCTTTTCATTTTAGAATTTTTGGATTTAATTAAGGATTTCCGTTATTATAAAAAAAACTAAATGCATTTAGAATGTATAGAAAAAGCTGCTAATTTTATTTCTTTAGCAATATCAAAATTCAGAAGGAATATGATATATATATATGGTAAAGGCTGGTTATAGAGTTGATGTGGCAGAAATTTTAGAATTTAGTGACAAACTAAGCAACAAGATTTAGAAATGTCATAACTTTTAGAATTTTGAGCAGGCACTGGAAGCAGAATTTAGAAAGCCACTAGGCAGCAGAATTTAGAAAGCCACTAGGCAGCAGAATTTAAGATTCAAAGAGATTTCATCAGGTGGAAATATGCCTAGCACCAGTTCTGTATGATGCATTAAGGCATATTATATGAATCTTTTAAACTGTCAGTTTTCAATTTCTTTATTAATAAAAAAATACATTTCTGTAACGTCTGTCCATGTGATAAGACTAGAAGCATTTCTGATATTTTCCATGCTTGTGTCCAATGAAAAGTAGAGAAAATAAAAGGAAGATAAACATGTTAAGAAAAAGATTCTAGTATCAGAAGTAAAACATTCAAATATTATGTTTTCATTTTTCTTCAAGGCGTTCTCGAAAAAGCAAAAAATTCATCACAAACTTTCTGTAAAATACATTCATTCTGTGTTAATACCATGGAGACATTTTTAATTTTGTCACATATTACTGGAATCTTCTCGAATCGTGGGTCTATAAATCTTGCCTTCAAATCCTTCTAAACTTTCCAAGCTGCAGTGTCTAAAATCCTAAAGAAAAATTATCCCTACCAATTCTGCAATAGCGAAAAGCCAGAAATATTTTGAAAAAAAAGAAAAGTGTAAAATAAATTTTACAGAGAAAATTGATGCATATTCTGAAATTTCTGAATATTCTCAGACAATTACGTGGGATAAAACTCTTACTATGAAAAAATTAAAAAGAAAACATTTTTAATTAATTACATAGCTAATTTCGCTTTTAGTAACTGTTTCGTTAATAGTGTTTTACAGCATTATATCTTGTTTATTTCTCAGATTCAAAATATTGTATAATACGTTGTTAAATGGAACTTAATAATATGACAGCAAAAAATAAAAATATTTTATTATAATGTTATTTTTTAAATATAATTTCAATATATTACCATTATTTTAATGGGATTTATTACTGTTACAATGTACTAAAAAAATTGTCGAAAAATTCTCAGATCTCGGAATTAAAAATTTTCTATAAAAACTGATCTTAAAATCGCCAAAATGTTGATATGTCGCCAAATTTAGAACCGTTAAATAAAAAAATTCACATCGCCAAAAGCGAAAAGTTGTTTAAGAGATCTTCATTAGAAAAAAAAAATGAATTTCGAAATGCTTACGTTTCACTTCTTGCTTAGAAACTCGAACATCCCACTATTTATATTAGAAATAAGAACAAATTATAACACATGAACCCATTCAAAAGATAATCATATATGTCAGTGAATCGCCAAAAATATTCCTCCAAAATGCTAATTCACACTCAAACTGGCAGTCGTAAAAACAGACAGAAATTTCAGATGATTAAAATTAAGGACCTTTTGCCAATTTCGGACAAAATTAAGGACTTTTAAGGACCAAAAATCGATTCCCCAAAACCTAAGGACTTTTAAGGACTCTTAAGGACCGTACGAACCCTGATACAACACAAAACAAAAAATATTACACATTTCTATTTAACGCAACTCTGGTTTAATAAATTTCTTCGGCGTCATTGCTCAGTATAATCAACTGAGAACGTTTTTTCGGTGGAATGAGAACACTTTCACTTTCAAAATTCTTTTCTTCATTTAAAGTTCTGGCATCTTATTCCCTCTTTAAAAAACGTGTAATTTTACTTTGCTGACTAGTTCCTACCAGGTCATTGTAAATTCTTTGATATGGAGCTAGACACTTTTGCAGCTCCCTTTTGAATTTTCAGCTTCTTTCAGCAGAAAGGTCTACATTCAAGAAAAATTACTTGAGATTTTCAGCCAAGCATAGGCCTTCTTTTAATTTTTTTTTTAATGTTAAATTATTAACTGCAGAATCTTCTTCAGTGCTAATGTCTTCAGAACAGATTTGATTTAAAGCTTCGGATGCCATTTCTATCAAATCTACGTACTTCATCAGTTTCTTCTTACACTAATAAATGTTGAATATTCTTAATAGCCATATCCACAAAAATCTTCACCTCCGATTGATTTAACATGTTATAATATGACACCAATTTCATTTTCTGGCAATTCACATACGTTTTCTATTACAGCTGAAGAGAGTCATAATTTCTTCCAACATGCATTTAATGTTGATGCTTTCAGTTCTTTCAGTGACAAAGATATGATGTCGATACAATGCTTAATTGAAAATTTCTCCCAAGCTTCCATCACGTTAATTGATTTTCAATTATCTATATCTAAAATCCACTGTAATTCTCCTCTTATATAATATGTTTTAAAGGTATAAATAATTAATACCTTTATCCAATAGTTAAAACAACAACGTAGTACTAGGTGGTAGGAAGAGTCTTTTGACGTTTTGGTGATTCAAATCTTGTAGGTGGCATGGAATATTATCTAATAGTTAATAGCGCCTTGAAGCTCAATTTTTTCTGCCTTACATAATGTTCAACGCCTGGCACAAAACACTTTAAAAAACAATCTTTAAATAAATTTCCAGTTACGCATGCTGTTGGATTTGCTCTACAATATACTGGTAAGGTGTTTTTATTTATACCTTTAAGTGCATGAGGATTTAAAGATCTATAAACTAACAATGGTTTTGTCATAAAGTCCTCCAACGCACTGCTGCACAAAAGTAATGTTAGACTATCTTTAGATACTTTAAATCTGGGTGAAGTTTTTTCTTTTTTCGATATAGAGGTTTTATTGGGCATTTTTTCCCTTTCCCAACAAAGTCCAGTTTCGTCGGCATTAAAAACTTCATCTGCTGTGTATCCTTGCTCTTCTATAATATTTTGAATTTTTTCAGGATATGTCCTAGCAACTTCATAATCAGCCAATGCAGATTCTCGTTGAATTCTTATGCTATGGATAGCAAAAAGCTTTTCGAAATGTTCGAACGAACCTTTAGTTGCACACAAAATCTGGGTTGACAGAGTTGACAGAGGACTCTCCATGTTTTTCTAAGCCACTTGCAAATAGTAAGTGCTTTTTGTTTAATGATATTACCATCCAACAGAATTCTTTTTTGACAGCTATCATCAATTCAAATGCCGAGTGCCTTTTCCATCCTCTTAATTATTGGCATCCGGGGCTGAGCTGAATGTTTTACGGATGTCGAAGATCTTGTAGCTACTGCACTTCTTATTTATTTTTAATTTTTCTTAATAGTCTGGACTATTGCTTCATTCAAATTAAAACTTTTTTCAATGCAAGACGCCTTTTCTCCTTTTAAAAGACAATCCAAGATTTGTATCTTTACTTCTAAAGAAATAAATTTCCTCTTAAACGTTGTTTGTTTAACTTTATCGGACAAGTTTGGGACTGAAACTTAAGGTCTTAAAGATGTAAAAGTTATTCTTTAACACACAGTAGCTCAACACAGACTGCCAACTAGCAACATGAGACACTTTTGTTTTCAGGCCACGGTGTTAAGGATTCAAATTTTGGAAGTAAATGTACAGGTTATGTATTTTGGAGCTCTCATGACCTCATGTTGTTCATCTTCTGCAATAGTGAGGTTTCTTCATTGTTATCTGGTGACTGTGCTCTCTTGAGACTGGGTATTGTTTCTATTGTGCTTTGAAGGTCACAGAAGGAAACGATTTTCCTCCGTTACCTGTTAAGAATTCAATGATCACTCTCCACCATGTGGCTGGTCTTCCTGAGGACATTTCTTCTTATGAGAATCGAATCTTGGAAGACATCTAGCAGGACTTACAAAACAAAGATTCTTATTTTTTTTAAGTAACTAATGTGGGTGCTTTGCTCAATATGGAAAAACTTCGTACGGAGTTTCATTAAATTTCTTCAGATTTCTTGGGCAATTTTCTTATTGTGTTAGAGCAAAACTGTGTAATAGGAAAAATGTTGTAGGAGGCTTTTCGCAATTTATGAATCATGTTATAGCGAAACTGTGTTACAAGATGCCGTTTGTAGGAGGGCTATCTGTATATCAAAATTTAATGTGAACTCTGTCTCTGGAATCTAAAGACTGTTATAATGCTGAAAAATTAAGACGAAAGTATACAAAAGGTATCAATCTTTCAACTAAGTGGTATGATGGAAAGCAAAACTGGTACTACTACTGACAATGAAGTTCAAACATGTATATGTTTGTTAATAAGGCATGATTACACTGAACTTTTTAGATGAATACAACATGAAAAATGTATCTCATATATCAGAGTTATCAACAGGGTTTGGAGGCAAGCAAAGTTAAGTCTTGTGAAAGTATGCAAAAACATTACAAGTGACACGAGATTTATACACCAATATAAATAATAATGACTGTCAAACACTTTGTTGAGCACTAATTTTATAAGAAAATGTTCTGATGCTTAATTGTTTCTAAAAAAAGTCATTATTTTGTCTCGGAAAAATATCAAGCTTTTCCCTTTGACATTAGTGCCATTAAAAAAAAAAGATGAAATTAACATTCTAATTTTTAGCAAGTTCAGCAAATATTTAGAATATAACCACAAGTTTCCTTTTATTTAGATTCCAAATCACAAATGACACTCATGCAGAAATACAACTTCTGATAACAGAGAAATATTTTTAACAAAAATAGAATAAAAAATAATTATTTAAAATTGAACACTTACTCTTTATCCAATGAAAATAGTCTTTTGGGACATGTTTTCAATCCATCATAGTGAAGGAGATTGTAAACATCATCACATAATATAGTAATACTATATTTCTGAGCTAAACTTATAAGCTGATGACATCGTCCTAAAAACAAAACCTTCTGTCTACATTTCAATTTTTAAACAAGGAATAAGAAAGGGAAATTATAAATTAACACTGTTTACCTTAGAAATTTTGTCAAACAAATGCCTTTGTAAAAACTGCTTTAAATCATTTTTCAATAAATAAAAGTTAGCTTCTATTTCTGTTAATATTATTTAAATTTGATGAGAGCTTATATCATTATTTTCCACTGTTCTAAACAAACACACATATACATTTACTATGTTTAACAATAATACTTCTTATGTCTATTTTGTAAAAAAACATTACTTACATCATCTTCATACTTTTTTAATGTGTTATTTTATATATGCATACTTTTTTTTACAAAATTACATGAAACATTCATAAACATATTTGCGAAAATTACACGAAAGAGAAAAATTAATTATGTATGAACAAAATTCAATAAGTAAAATTATATTTTTATTTCAATTCTTTTTAAGAGGTTTTATCATGATTACTAGAAGCAGCTTATCATACCTTTGTCAAATTATAAAAATATTACCTTCAGGAAGAATGTATCCTGTAGGATTATGATAAACTGGTATAAGATAGAGCAAAGCTTGTACAGGTGGCCTGCAAATAGTTGGTTCCTCGGGAAAGAGCTGTTTTATTTTCATTTTGAGATCATCAACAACAATTCCTTCATCATCAGTTTTAACTGAAAACATTAACAGTTGGTCTCTGAAACATCACAAGCAATGAAGAAATATTTAATAATTAAATTCTTGATCACATGATGAATATGTAGTGCTGAATAGTCATTAGAAAGCATTTCTTTTATAATTAGTTTAATACCTGTCATTTTTCTTGACAATAAATAGCAAGGAAACAGTATATATAAAATAGCTGAAACCTTTATAACCTCATGAATTTTAGAGACATCCTCATAAAATTGTTCTTAAAGCACACAATGTGATGTATATAAATATTAAAGATGGATATTCTCACATATGTATAATACAGCTGATACTAACATGAAACAAAGTATATAAAGACAAATTACATGATTAAAAATGGAAACAAAAACACAAAATGCTCTTAAAACTGAATATGAATATATATATATCAGAACATCATAATTTAATTTAACAACTTTTCAAATTAAATTTCTTTGAATACTGGAAAAATAATGATTCAGTTTGCTTTTACAAAAATGAAGGGCTACTTATAAGTAAATTTTATTTAGCTACAACTCTGCAAAACAAATACCTCTATTTTTGGGTCAATAACTGTTGATTTCTCTTTTAATTAGCAAAAAAAGATTAAGCAATAGTATGATATGCTCAAGAATTAAAATTAAGATCATTCAATATAAATTACATGACAAATTCAAATAACAAGAAAAAATTCTCTACAAATTTATATTTTGAAAAACGATACATTTTCAATCCTTGGAATAATACATACTTCTTTCCTCTTGAAACTTTATCCTAAAAATTTGGTAACCCTCAAACATAATCTATCCTTTTCATCTTAATTATATATATTCCCAAAGCAAGCAATAAAATTATTATTTCCTACAGAAATTAATGAAGTGAGGCTAAACAATAATTGAAAAAGCTATTCATTTCTGACAACAAACATTACTTACAAAGGAATTATACACCCGACCATTAAAATTGCTGCTCTAGAAAAGAAAGGTCACAACAAAATCTGAAATTTGTATGAATAGATAAAATATGCTTAGACATGAAAATGACTAACATTTCACAACACCTGTTTATTATAGGCAAGAGTAAATTTAAACTGCAAACTGTATAAAAAGTAAATCAGATTGAAATGCTAAATTTTTATTCAGAAATCATGTTCGCTCACTGACTTTTTATTCCAGAAATCATATTTATTGCTTTTTGTGCCAGAGATTGTGTTATGCATTATGTAAGAAGAAAGAATTCATACCAGCATTCACAGACATTGACCATGAGAGAGTCATAGCTTTCCAGAATTGGAGATATAACCTAATCACCTACTGCTTCAGGAAACCTATACAGTATATCTCAAGAGAATATCTATATCTCAATGTTCCCACTCACCAGTGCCTGAGACAACAGACATCTTGTCAGCATCGAAATTAGGGGTCACACAAACACATTATGTAACATGGGTAAGGAAACAATATTTGTTACACATTACAAATCATCCCCATGTGCCGTTGCAACAATATTTATAAAGCCACAAAACTGTTAGCAAGGCAATTATTGCTTTAGTTTCAGCACAGGAACCGGTGCCTAGAATGATGTACTAAATAACGTATGTGTATGGCAAGATGGTGTCTTTTCTGACAATCTTACTTACAGTTTTTAGATCATGATAACTATATCCGGACATGAAGCCACTTGACAGGAGTCAGCATAGCATTTTTCACTGTCATACTAGTTCAACTTCTAGACTGATGTGATAAGGTACTTCATACTTCTATCACTACTAGTCCATATATCTGGTACTTTGACCAGCCACAGTTACATTATTGAGGTTTCAATGCCTGTGACTATACCATAACTCCATCACCTAACCTTTCAACAGAAGAGTGCAAAATTGCATGTTTAGAAAATGTCTGATCAATGGCTGTAAAGAGACTGGAGGAACAACGCCTGTCAGCCCATAAGACAGATGAATTCGGCCACAGAACTGTATAATATATCCATAATAATGTAATACCCATAACTGATATCCAAATTCAGCTCCATGCCCAGATGTATAACAGTTCCCCCTCCCAAAGGTAGATGCTCAGAGTACTCATTTCTGTATGTTGTGCAAATCAAAATTACATGAAATTTTAATAATTTCATTCCTTTTTATAATGTAT
This sequence comes from Stegodyphus mimosarum, assembly GCA_000611955.2. Classification (NCBI taxonomy): domain Eukaryota; kingdom Metazoa; phylum Arthropoda; class Arachnida; order Araneae; family Eresidae; genus Stegodyphus; species Stegodyphus mimosarum. The sequence goes on from KK113708.1 coordinate 164,632, forward strand.
TTGTTAAATAAATGATTTTTGCTAATATCTTTTCATTATGGCATAGCAATTTTAATGGTCACCATTACATAAGGTGGTCATAAAAAAAAAACTTCCCTGATACAAGAAACGAAACCCTAGCAGAATATCTGTTCAACCACTCAAAATGAAATTTCACATATTGTTATTTGATGGTACGCACTCAAGATTGTGATGATTTAAAACAATTGATCTCTCACAGTTATGGTTACAGTGTAAAAAGTTTGAAATTTTTGAATGGAAAAACCTTTTTTGATTGGACACAAACTGATTAGCACACTGAAAAACCATAAATAGTGTCTGAATGACATGTATATGATGAAAATTGCAGCATAAAACATTTGCAAACTATAGCATTGTAAAGGAGGTGCAGTGATCACTCTGTATAATTCTCTGGGATAGACAGAAGAAGCACCAATCACAGAATACCATGTGCAAAAGAACTACTTGTGGAAAACCTTTAATAAGCAGCATGAGAAGATATTACTTAAATCAGGTGTTTGAAAGTGCTAAAGCAAGACAACATTTACAAGAAAACAACGAGGTGAACTTATAAAGCGATTTTATCTAAACGGGGAATATGCTGCCAAAGCAGCGTGATTTTATAAGTGAAATCATAAGCTAAGACATAGCCCACATCCCATAAAAACTGTATGATTTGATAAAAAAATTTGAAGAAACTGGATGCACATGTGATACATTCCAATCCGGTAACAGTAACAATCCCAGTACCAACTACTCAAAAAAAAAAAAAAAAAAAAAAAAATAAAATGATAGATTACAAAAATGTTTATTTATTTATCTATTTATTATAAGATAAGTGATCCCATTAAACTTGATTAAAGAATAAAATATATTAAACTAATCATTTAAAAAATGAGTGAAAAAAACATCATACTTTCATGTTTCTCATATTTACTGCTATTTATAAATATAGGAAGTCTTAGACATTTCCTATTTTAAAATTACAGACATCAAGAAATGACCAGTTCATCATATTACAATTCATATCTGTAACAGAAAACTGTATTTCAACATACATATGAAAAGCAATAATTCAGTCTTTAATGAATATTTTGAATTCTATTTCAGTGGCTTGGATAATAAATGGAGCCAACAGTGAAGTCAGAGAAACTTATGTTTGCCTTATGATGTACATAAAGATACACTTTATATTAGATTATTACTATCCTTAATACTATATGCTAGGTCTATAAAAGTCTGTGTGTGGCCTTTATTTTAGAAGTCACTGATAACAGACATATACCTGCATTTAAAAAAATATTTTAAATGATGCAACCATTAATGTTTCAGCATTTTTACACTAAAAATTAAATCCATAAAAATCACAAAATTTACTTTTTATATTACTTACAGGCCTTACAGTTATATTTAGTAAAAGTTTATACTCATTCTAAAAAATAAAAAGACAAGATTTTTTTTTAATCCTATACATTAAAACTGAAGCATCTATTTATTTTCTAAATTTGAAATTCTTGAAGATTTTTAAGTGCCCAACATAAATCTGCATTATTTTTCTTAGAGGTCAATTAAAAAATAAATCCACATAATTCAAGGTTGATTTTTCTCTCTTGAATTCTATTTTAAAGATATTCTTTTGTGATTTACTAGTGTGTAACATTCTTAAATTTATAATTTTGTTACATTTCATGTGCTAAAAGCATTTGCACAAATAATTTAAAAGTTTTCAAATGCTAGAATACATCAATAATATTCACATGCAATTTTATTACTACAGGTTCATATCCAATTAGTCATTCAAAAAATATTCATTGAAATAGAAATAATTCTCATTCTTAATTTATGTAAATAATATGAGTTGCATATGTGCCTCTACTTAAAAGGCTGCCAATCTTTTTTAAAACAAGAATCCTGTCGCCCCTTTCTCAATAGATAGTGCTGTTCATGACCTCAGTCATGATTTTCCTACGTGTATGAGTTTCATTGCACTTTGGAATATGGCAACAGGATGTTAATGTTTTGAACCACTGTACATTAAAAACAAAATATGTATATAAATGCAACATTTTGGTGCTGAAACTTGTTAGATGTAGGATTTATATTTACACTCCTACCATCTCGAATTACAGACATGTGTGCTTTTATTTTGCTTTGATTACATCATTTAGAATTTTGTTTCCTTACTTGGGCATTTTAAATGTCATTCCAAGAAGATGCTGTAGATGATATTATGCTTCTGAATGAAAATGAAAGACTGTTAGTGTAAATATTATGAGCTTTATAGAATATAAAGCAAATATTACTCGCTTCAGTTGAGAGATGCTAATGATGATAGTTTCAAAGACATGAATAATGAAATTTAGAATATTTTTGATCGAGGTTTAGATTGAGTGAAATGAAATTACTGGATAATAGTATTCATGATTTTTTTCTTCGATGCTGAACATGAATCTGGTGTTTTACAATGCAAAGAGCATACACACAATTGAAATTCACTACTCTTAAAGCACATGAGGCTATTCAGAATGTCATACCTGTAGCTGCAAGTAACGTTCTAGTTTTCAATTTGCTCCCAAGTTCCCCTATGCCTATTTCTCATTCTTATACTATGAAGTTACTAACAGTTACACTTGAACCATTCTGTGGGGATGCAGAACAATTTCAAAGTTTTGGGAAACAATTTAAATCTTCAACCAACAATAATACAAACCTTTCAGACATTGATAAACACATATTTTTGCTCCATTACTTAATAGATGAACCGCAAAGATTAGTTGATGGAATAAGTATCATCGCAGACAATTACAAAACTAAAAAAAAAATTATTAATAAATATGGTGATAAAAATAGAATAATTTAAGCTCATCTTGATTTTTCGGAAAATATTAGGCCAATACAACATTCATCACCTACAGCCTATAATGAAATTTTTATTGAGTGAAACCAAAGGCTACAAACTTTAACTGCTTCAGCAGAAAATATCGAAACATATCGTCATATCCCTGCGGACATGTGTAGAAAATGGATTATTCACACCAAAAGAGGGAAAATTTCAGAAGGGGATATTACTGCACATCAGTAGTTTCTCAAAGAAGTGAAAAGAGCACATACTGCTCAAAAGAGATAAGAAGTGAAAAACAAGTTCACTATACATTTAATTCTTCTATAGCAGCTCTAAATATTAGGTCTAAAACTCAAATTTATTCACAGAAAAATTCATCATTTTGCCCAATCTGTTTTACTAATGGACACTGATCTCAAAACTGTGAAACTATAACTGACATTGAAATGCATTTTCAAAAACTGAAGAGTGCTGGTAGGTGTTTCTTGCATGTAAAAAGAAGGGGGGGGGAACAGCTTTCTGCATTAAACACAAAAAGAAGCACCACGTTTCAATCTGTAAAAATCCAAATACCAATCCAACTTTTCCCCTTCCTTCTACTAATCAGCCACACAGATAGGAAAGTGGTTAGTGACTCTTGACTGCCATACTGAAGGACTCAGGTTCAAATCCTGGAGAAGGCATGGATGTAAATTGTCTGTGCCTTCATAGGAGATAACAGTGACTGCCTATAAGTTGCCTCCACAATAAAATGACCATCACTTCTGGCCTCAGTAGTGGCCAAAGCCTAAAATGGCTAGTGACCACTGCCCCCCAAAAATTACTAATTAAACAGGTATATTTGCCTCTACCTTTACTCATTCAAATACTGCCTGAATTTAAATCACTGGTCCAGAGGCATTACTAAATTAACTCAATGCATTTTGTATGGTGAAAGCCAGTCCAGTTTTGTCCATTCATGTCTCATAATCATACTAAAATTACAAGTTATTAGTTCAGATACAGTGCAAGTTATAGCATTTGAGTCCTCCTCATGTGCACAACCTAGACGTATAATGTAGTTTGAACAATCCAGCATTTAGAATAAATCAATAGTCATTCTAAAGGCATTTGAAAGCAGTAACATTCATGCACATCATCCCACTACATCACGAGATACTGCATTTCTTGCTTGTAAACAAAAACTGAAACTCACTGATTCCTTTGACACATGATATAGAAAATACCTACTGAAGTATTCATTGATGCAGATTTCTATTGGAATGTTGTAAACTCGGAGCCACCTGTCAAATTAACAAAACCCTTGCCATGGTGCCTTCGGTTTTTGGTTAAATTATTAACGGATCTCATTCAAAAACTACTGTTATTATTCATAATTCACAATGTTAATAAATCAACTGTCATGCATAAAATGGATGGAGATGTAAGAAGATTTTGGGATTTAGAACCTACTGGCATTAAATTTTCTCTAAATATAGAAATGGCCTCTAATAATACAGAAATTTTGAAAAGTTTCTACAATTCCTACAAAATAAGAGTGGCATCGAGTTGTGAAGTTGCCATGGAAACAAGATGTTGCCTTATCTTCCAATAATTATGATGCAACTCTGAAACATTTGCATATTTTACACAGAAAACTGTGTGTTAATCCATATTTACAACATGTTTATATGGAATGCGAGCAAGATTATATTGATAAGAATCAAGTAGAATTAGTTCGTAATTTATTTGTCTGAGATTCTTAATTTACTCTCTTTGTCAACATTTGAAACATTTGCAGTTTGAAAGTAGAAAAATGCAGAAACAAAATGATGCATAGTTTTCAATGCATCTCCTCATACACAAGAAGCCTACAGCCCTTCTTTTAATGAAGCCCTTGAACAAGGTCCTAATTTACTTCCAGACATTTTGGCTACATTACTACAGTTTTGACTTCCCAAACACGAAATCACTTAATGGAAGTCAAGCTTTCTTGCAACTGACTTTATCTGAGGAAGACAGAGATCCAACTTAGTAGGTATTCAGTTCAAAATCCTGACAATGTTTTAAGTACCAACTGAAATACCAAAGAAAGTAAATTTCATCAAGATGTTCAAAGTAGTCTAAGACTTGACAGAAAAGCCACGATGAAATGGTTACTTTTGAGAATAATGTCCAAATTTTACAATTTGCTAGGCCTTTTTGCTCTAACATCAGATCATCTTTCACATGGCATTTCACCAGCACTGCTTTCCACCTTAGCATTCTGATGAAAGGACCACCATGGCTAATGCAAACTGAATATGCTTGGCCTATGAAATTTGTGTCAATGAACCATCATCCATCAGTTGAACAAGAAATAAGAAAAACTGAATTCCAATCTTTGTGTATGACTATATTAAATCCTATCATAGATGTTAGTTGATGCAATGGTTCCATGTGACGCTAATGTCACATACCCAGTAACATTAAGCTAATCTGTGTCAATTAGTTTGTGACACTAAACTAATCAGTGTGACAGCTGGAGTTTTCTGCTTTGTTCACAATTGTAAATCTGTTGATCTTTTTATAATAATGGTTATAATTTTTAATGTTCTTTTAACTAAAGAACATTAAAGATTATAACCATTATTTCTAAAATCAAAAATTGCTTTAAGAGGCAGAATTCGGTTTGCACCAGTATTTTTCCCTGTTACTTGATGACTCTCATCCCTTTCTTTGCCTTCTGATTCACTGCGTGCAAATTCATCAACATCACTTAGGTGTTCGAACAGTTCTTTCTAAACTGGATCTTGTGAGCCTGTGATGCCATTAAATGGATACTTTGCCTTTGCAACTGCTTAACTTGTAAACTGCTATACTACCAGGTAACCAAACAGAAGTCCCAGTGCTGCCAGAAAGAGTAATACCCTCCACACTGTTCACTACAACTGAAATAGATTTTGCTGACACTGTTTATGTGCATAATATGCAATCCTTGAATTTAGCATGCATTGTACTATTCATGTATTCAGCCACTCGAACCTCACACCTGGAACTCATGTTGGACCTGACAACTGATAAGTTTATAATAGCATCTCAAAGGTTTATCGGTCAACGAGGACTCCCTCACACCACCTATATTGACAATATCTCCACTTATGCTACAAATGGCACTGAATGAAAATTTATTGTGCCATGGGTGGCTTGGTGGGATGGATGTGGGAGCATTTAACTAAACAAAAAATCACTTTATGGTTTGTTGCAGCTACTGCTTTAGTAGGGTGGAAGCCACCCTCAATAGCAGATCAGTAATTTACAAGCAAGGAAATGATGATTCTGAAGAAGCCTTGACTCTAGGTCACTTTCTAACTAATTAGAAACTGACAACATAGTCATCAAAACCTGAATCCAAAAATCTGAAACTTTCACCAAATTATAGGATGCAGCAAGATTTGTTGGACACATTTTGGAAGAAATAGTCTAAGTAATACCTTCCAGAACCATGCAATTATCATCAAGTATGCAATATCCACAAATTAGTTCACATTAGAAAAGGAGATCTTGTACCTCTACAGAAGGACATAAAGCCTCAGCATAAATGGAAAAGGGTAATCAGAACCCAGAAGAATGGAAAATGCAGATCACGCTTGATCACAAACTAGCTCGACTGATGCAGCAGTTCATACCTCTTGATGTTGACAACGATGGGAAGGATGTCCCGCCTCTCAGTAGACAGTGCTGCTCATGACGTCAGTCATGACTTTCCTAAGTGCCAAAATTTCATTGAACTTCAGAATCTGGCAACAGGATGTTTATGTTTCGAACAACTGTATGTTAAAAATGAAATAAAATGTGTATATAAATGCAACAAATCCTTAAGAGTCTGTGAATAAAATCTTTTATTTGAAAAAATATTGATAAAATTTTTAACAGTGACAAGGATCATTACACGATCTAGTATATTAAAAACTTTTCCTAAACTAATATTTAATTTTTAACTAAACACAAAGTTATATATTTTGTTCTTCAATCTGAAACTTGAATTATCAGGAAATATGGTCTGATAATTTTTAAAACTAAATATCTCAGTCAATTTCTGTTGTATGGGGATCAAACATTTTTGTGTTTATTTTACAGACTAAGTACAAACGCTTACTAGATATAATTCTATAAATGGGGGGGGGGGGCATATAAAAAGTTAGATTTCATAATTCTTACAAAATTGATTTTTTAAAATTTAAAAGTAATGAAACATAAATATTTCCATCATTTAAAATACTTTTGTAGCTATATGTATATATCTAAGACCAATCCAACTGTGAAATTAGGTCATATAAAGAATCTTATGGATACAGTATATATTAGTGAGTAAAGCCTCCCCATTCTCCTGCAGCAGCTTTGTTATTATCATCAGAAATGTTCTAAAAACAACAGATATTTTGTTATGAATTTTATTGCCACTCAGAAGTATCAACCTATTACTTTTATTCTGGTAAATAACATACTATAATAACTTGAAACATAAAATAAAGATATGCAAATTGTAATAATTTTTTATTTTTGGTGCTACTGTTTTATTTTTTCTTTTCTTTTCTTCTTCTTTTTTTTTTTTTTACTGTGAAAATTCAGCCCTGACAAATTTATTACATAAAATAAAGATATTGTGCAAATAGTAATAATTTTTTACTTTTGGTGCTACTTTTTTCTTTTTTTTTTTTACTGTGAAAAATTCTGCCCTGACAAATTTATTATTTTATACACATAGAATTTTCTCATACTTCATTGCTAAATTAGCAGCTTTTCTAATGCAATGCACAGTAGGACGTAAATACAGAAACAAAAAAAGTACGAAAAATCATTTTAATTATGGATATTTATGAGAATTAACTTTTGATATTATAGAAAATGCTCCACTATCCAGAAAGCTCAGGAAATTAGATAGACAGATTTCAAATATGCAAAAATTCCAATTAGTTGAGCGTATAAAAAGTGGAATTAATCTCAGAGATGCCAAATCAATAGGAAAAATTCCCACTCTAAAATTATTAAAACAATCATTTTATTTGTTATTAACTTGAACTTCAAAAGCCTGCATTTAAAATTATATAAGATTTAAAAAAACAATGCATTTCAGACATGAATGGTCATTTGCTGGTGTTTCGTTTGAACAATTCTTGTAAATATTACACAATATTTATTGTAAATACCCAGGATTAAAATGATTATTCTTTTCCAAATTTTTTATGCTTATTGTGTTTTTGCATTCACATTTTTATTCTACTATTTCTATACACAGCATTACAAAAATCATCACTTCTGGCATGTTCTCTCTCTCTCTCTCTCTGTATATATATAGGGTGTGTAAGATATAAAAATATGAAGGACAATAATTCGCAAATTAAATTCAATTGGAATAAATTTCTAACTTAATTGGCAATATGCTCCAACACATACTAGAACTGGACAATGTGAAGACTGCATTCCACTTCTGTGAAGATCAATCCATAAGAAGAGTAACAAAATAATCAGAAGAAAATATGCTTCAATTTGAAAAACAGCAGAAAATTTAACATGACCTAATATACATACACTGTGTTTAAAAAATTATGTCCACTTCTGATATTAAGCTCCTTTGACTGTTATCATATTTGTGTATTTAAACCCAAATTAATATGTAATTAATAACCCCTCCCAAAAGAACTTGTTTTCTTGTAAAAAACGCTTTTTTTTTTTTTTTTACATTTAGGTCAATGGTTTTATAAAAATCAGTTGCATTTCAGACCATATCAAAAGAACATGCCTAGCTATTATTTTTGCAGTTTTTAATCGGTTACCTTATTGTGTTATACGTTTTGATTTTGGTAGTAATAGAAAAGTGTTTAGAACATGGAAAAGATGGAATCCAAGTAGTGCATGGCGCAGCATACAGAACTATACAAATTCTACAGATAATTTCTAGACCTCAAGGTTAGTTTTTAAATTATCTGAATAGTTCCATCTCAGATACGAGGGGAGGGATTGATTTAAGAAAGAGCTCCAGGAGCTCTGAACTAGTGTCTCACTCCTTTTTGGTTACATACAATAGGTCATGACTCTAATAGAACTAAGCGGGTTATAGTTATGTTTAGTTAATCCAACAGAAATGTAAGGAGACTGTAAGAGACCCATTTATTGAGAACTCAATCAGTTTAACAGAAGACACTATTGGTGCTTACAAAACCAGCCAGCACTTATGGTATAAAGTCAAAAGTAGGAAATTCAAATTTAAATTAAATATAAGTCTTAAGTTAGCCACGGATATGCAGAAACAATTAATGTGCATGTTGGCTCAAACCTATGCCGGCATGAAAAGCACTATCAGGTGGAATATACTCTGTCTAAGCAATCTAAAATCTTCCTTTAAATACTATCCCTTTCTACCTCCTTTAAATACACAGGTGCTAAAATTAGCATTCTGGCACAAAACGGAAAGGTGAAAGTATAGATTCTAAATATAAAATAATATGTTAATTTAAATAAATACGTTCCAGACTGATCTAAAGGCAAATCTGTAAATCAAATTAAGAGAAAAAAATGTTTCAAAATGGGATTCAACCATTCAAGAAACACCTTACCTTCAAAAGACTAAGTGAAGATGGCCTCAAATTTGAAAAAGAACAGTGTACTTTACCATCTTGCATTGTTTATACTAAAATAGATTACATGCACAATTTGGACGAATTTGATTCTTAAATATAAGAGTATGCAAAATGGATTTTATATGTACAAAATGGATAAATAAAGTGACTTTAACACTGAATCATCTGAATTTAATCCTCAGTAGGGAAGATTCAATTTTTATTATCCAGGAGGTTTTTAATAATTACTAAAGGGATTTATGGAAAAACATGCTGTAATAGTGAAGAATTATTTTGCATCATTGTGAAGCAATGAATTCTGATTGCTTATCAATACTAGTATATGTGTAGGCATAAAACCATTAAACAGCGGTTCAAAAATACTGGATCAATAGACACCAGAAAATATGAATGACCCACTAGTTCATCTGGCTATCATAGCAATATTTGTGTAACATATAAACACCAGTAAGAGCTCATAAAGGAGACGAAGAGCGCAATTTTGTGATGTGGCTGAATCTAAAAAAAAAAACAATCTGCAATAAACTAACATAAAATGCTGTCATAAGCTATTACTATAAAGACGCATTTGAAGATTAAACAACTACTTAAACTAATAAATACACTATTTTCAATTTGGCAATGACTGAATATAGAAGCTCACAATAATTCTCACCTGCTATTACTTTCATATTTAAGTCAACAAAGACTTTTAGGGCAGCAAAATAGGAAGGATCTTCAACAAAGACTAGGCTGCCAGCTCTAAATAACCTACTTAAAACTAACCACAAACCACTAGAAGCACCTCCAGTTAGAAATAGCTGCTCACTGTAAAGAAAAAATTTAAATAATTTATATTTTACTCTGTAATTTTCCGTGACACAAATATAAATACAATAAAACATTACAAATTAAATATTGAATGCGATAATTTCAGCTGCAGTAAAAACATCTTTACTTTGACATTCTACATGACTTATGTTCTAAGCAATGATAAAATCTACCTCCTACCATCCCTCCAAAAAAACATGATACAACACCAAGCATTTTTCGAAAAAAAAAAAATCTAACCACAATATAATAAATAATATATGTAAGAAATGTTACAGACAAATGTTTAAATATCATATAACAAAACAACCATAAATACATGCATTTTGAATAAAACTTTAAATACAAGGTGTGTCTGTTAAATTCCAGGACTGGGGCTAATACAACGGAATAAATAATAAAAAACAAACATACGTTTAATAGTCCTCAAAATAATCACCGCCGGCAGTCACACACTTTTGTGCATGGAGGTACAAATTCTGGAAACATGCTTCGTAGTCCTCTGAAGATATGCTTCAAAGTTGAGCTGTTACATTTTTCTTTATGTCCTCTACGTAATGAAATTGATGCCCTTTAAATTTTGGGAACAAGTAAAAGTCAGGAGGTGAAAAATTAGGAGAATACAGAGGATGATTAATCTTTACGATGTCGTGTTTTGTAAAAAAGTGCTTCACACTGAGAGCAGAGTGGGCCCTCGCATTGTAATGCAGTAGGAGCCAGCTGCCTTTACCCATAATTCGGTCGCACAAGATGTACTCGTTTAACTAACGAATGCAAAACAGCTTTGCAGTACTCTTTGTTGATAGTTTGATTAGGTGGCACAAACTCATGATAGATCAGTCCATGTGCATCAAAGAAAGTGACCAACAGGACTTTCATTTTCGACTTCTGGCAAAGGAATTTTTTTTGTCCTGAAGAAGATGGTGATCTCCATTCGGCATTCTGTCTTTTTGTTTCAGAATCGTACTGGTATCAGGATTCATCGCCTGTCTTGATTGATTGCAGAAACAATGGATCTCAGCTGCATCGATTAAGTCCCCACAAGCTTCCATTCTGCATTGCTTTCGATCGTCTGTCAAAAAATGCAGCATAAACCGTGAACAAATCTTTCTCTTTCCCAAATTCTCCCTCAAAATCTTGCATACTGTGTTCTTGCCCATATTTGTCCGTGTCCTTGTCCATCATCTGCAAGCAGCCTAAGAGTCTTTTGGCAATCTGCAGTCACCAAAGCATGGACTTTTGCGACCTCATTTTCTGTTCGTTTTGTGATGGGTCGCCCACTGCACTGGTCATCTCCCATGCTTTCCCTGCCATGACAAAAGCGTGCATACCATTTAAAAGTAAGGGAGCGGGATATACCAGCATCTCCATATGCAGTTTCCAATAACTCGTTTCACTCGCCGTTTTAACAATTTTGAAACAAAACTTGATATTCACTCATTGCTCCATCACCGACCATGGCACATGCTCTAATGAACCACTTGCATTTACCTTCTTCAAACCAGAAATGCTGACACAATCACTGCACATACGTTCCATCTTCGTGCTTTATTGGTTACGCTATTACATCCACATGATCACACGTTCTTACACATTTTCATTCATTAACTACACGCACAGTCCTGGAATTTAATAGACACACCTTGTACTTTCATAGTGAATTGCAGCATTTTGCAGAACACCTGTTACATTTTTCAACAATTTTGCAAATCTAGTTCTATAAATTTAAGTATCCTAAGGCAGTGGTCTCAAACTCAAACTGCATGCATGTCAAATACAAGATTTGAAAACAGCTGACAGGCCAGATTTTTTTATGAAAAATTTTTATTAACAAAATAAAAAAATATTTAAATACATAAACAATAATAATATCACAAAGGGGAAAAAAATTTAACTCATTTTACTTTCAATCTGAAACCCAAAGTTTATTATGTGCAAGACACCTCTTGTTGGTTATGCACTACAATTCAAAATACTGAGAGCTAAATATAAATTTTTAGACTGGCATTTATTTCAAATATACATAAATATTTTCACTTAATTTAAAACTTATTTCTATCATGCTTCATTAATCAGTTAATAACTTATTTTAATTTAGACTAAACAAATTATGAAAATTTTCTAAACTTTTTGAGAAAATTTACAAGTGGCACAAATTTGAAAATTGGTTTCTGAGTAATTATAAATATGCACTGAAAATTTAAATAACATAAGAATAAATACAAAAATATTTTCTTAGCATACACAGAATGTCAGAAAGCAATATGTAAGCTAGCTGGTATTAATGGTAGTTTAATTATATGACAGCAAAAATTTACAGGAATATAGGATGACAACAAATATCAGTGAAATTAATTTTAGTATGCTAAAAAAAAAGCACTTATAAGCTTTTACAAAAAGAGGGGGGATACTTTTAGTTAATAGAGCAATATCTGGCACAAACATAAATGACAACATGCAAACTAACTAATGATAGAAGTGACAACCTTAATGATTACCACAGCTTTGAGAAAGGAACAGCTATTATACTAAATTCAAAATGATTTTTTTTATAATTTATTTAACAGACAAACACAGAACTTAACAAAAAAGAACACACATGATTACTCCAACAAAAAGTTATAACAGTGATTCAATCCTAAGTACAGTAGACAGAATTCTACAGTAAAAACTCCAAACATTGGAAGTAAATAAACCTAACAGCTATCAGAAAAGGAATGTACCGACTTTCATACATGCATTTGCTCGGCAAACCTTTCTTTCTACAACACAATCTTTCGCTGCAATGTTATTTTGGTGCAGTAAAAGTTGATTTCATTTTATAGTTTTCTGAACAAAATCATTCAATATAGATGTCATCTTTGCCTTAGAGGAATTTAATAGTATTTTATCATTTCACAATTGCTAAACTGTTCTAATCAAAACTAATTCTTTCTTTTGAAAAATAAAAGAAAAAAGAAACACATCAGCACTTCAATCAAAGAAAAGAAAATGCTAAAGGGAAATTATTGGAATGCTTAAGATACAATAACACATGCCGAACAAATATTAATTTAGAAGTTAAATAACAAAAATCAGGGTAAAATTTGTAAGTAGAATGCTGATTTTTGTTATTTGACTTCTAAATTAATATTGGAATGATGTTCATTTTTGTTGAGATTTACACAATTTTAAATTTTAAACAAAAATATAAAAGTGATGCATCTTTGGAAAAATGTTTTATGTGAAAAACAAGCTGTTAATAAAATTAAAGGATTAACAAATACATATTTATATAAACACATACACATGGAAAAAAATTGTATAAATTTCGTTATTAATAATGCATTCAATTTTTATACAACCAAATTCTGCTTTTGTAACATTAAAATATTTTAATCTGAAATAACAGCATTTAATTCTAATTTTGAAGATATTATACCTATTTACAGGATCCCCATATTCTTCCGATAAAAATTTGGCTAAAAAACTTCTAAACTGCCAATTGCCTCTTTCATCTCCATATTGAAACAACTGAGCATCTCCTTCCAATTCATTTTGCTATAAACA
>KK113709.1:0-57518 GCA_000611955.2 Stegodyphus mimosarum
AATTTGAATACATGTAGAAATTTTTGAGAAACATTTGTGATTTGGTCATTTTGGTACCTGCATTATGAAACAATTTGTGCTGAAAACTGGGACCAATTATCTAAACTGAAACATTTTTACATGTGGGAGGAGTAACATATTAAATTGCAACACCTCTTTATTACTTTGGGTGCCAATTTAATGCAGGAAATTATTTGAGCAAGGTAGAGGCTCTAAATCAACATCATAATAAAAATATGCTATAAATATATTACAAAGTTTAAGGTTGTACCAAAAAAGTGTCTTTTGCTTAACATTCATCCTCTTAGCACACAAATAACTGGTGACTTCTGGTGCAGCTGCTTTAGCATGCCACTGGGTATTCTTTCCGGAAGTTAGAATGCATAAAGCAGCTTGGTGATAAATTTGCCATGGATCTTTTCTCTGAGCTTATTCTGTGCATATACATCAAATTCAAATAACTGGGGGCATATACTTCAAAAGGTCACATTAGATAACAACCTTCTTCATTTTGGATGAAATAAGTTGTCTGTTTGGACGACAGTTCACCTTGTACCTTGTATAACTTGCAAATGGTGAAATTGAAGGAACATTTCTTTCCTCCCTTCATGTTATATTTATTTGCACAAAATCTGTGGAACAAAATTACATGGAAGTGTATGAAACAAATGGAATGGGCATTAGTGGGATGAGAGAAAAATAAAAGTCTATCACAGTGCAGTCTTTAAAACTGGGAACTAGATTTTGGTAAATGAACTACTCTATCGTCTACTTTGTATGAGCACTGCAAATTGTTTCTATTCCGTGCCTTAAAATGCAACAGTAACCACTTGTAGCAGTGCACAGATGTGTTGATGTGTATATAAATACATATATCATATATATATATATATGTGTAAATATAAATACACATATACATACATACATACATACATATATATGTATATATATAATACATTGATAGATAAAGTTTCTACATATTGCCTTGCTTCATTTTCATTGGTTTTGAGTTTTGGAGATCAATATTCCTTTTCAAACCTCATACCAATTCAAAAAGGCCCCTTAAACAATGAGATAAATAAACAAGTCTTTGTTCTTATACAAGGAACACAAAGTGGAAGACTCAAGGTCAAGGCTACTAAGGGTAAAACTGGAATGGCTTCTAAATTTTCAAAAGAACTCAGAAGCATGCATTACAAAGGCACTGGAAGTTGCACATGCAGTAGGTGAACATTTGATCATGATACAATGAAAATTATTTTAGCAGGGGATGCAGAGAGGGGATGAACAATATTAAAAGACTAGGTGCATCCATAAAGGAAAAATTAATTAAAAACAAATAAAAATTCTTGCCATTGTTTGGCACCACATATATCATAGTGAACTCAGGATTAGCCCACTAGGTGCCTGCGATTTACAACAATAATTTGATTCTACTTATTTCCACATTGCATCCGAAAACAGGCTTCTATCTTTTGATGATAATTTCAGTTTTTGCTGACCTGCACACAGTTTTTTTTTAAAGTTTCTAAAAGATTCATTCGTTCGTAGTGAATTTTCGTTGCTGTCTAGGAACTGGGGGCAAAGGGTGGAACTGATTTCAGTTTACACCCAGTTGCTCCTCAGGGGGCATCCTAATTGCATAGAACGGAGGATCCCAAAATGTGGCAGCAAGTCCTTTAAACCGAGCCGCGGCAATCGGTGAAGGTTTGACAAAGCACACTGGGATTTTAATAATGTCACACATCCACAGATTGCCAATAATACTGTCATGCTTCTGACTCTCCACTCATTATTGCATGTACTTGTTCAAGCTTCCATGCCAATTTGTTCTTCCGTGAAAATTCATCTTCTTCTAAAGTTTGTATCAACTAAAATATTAAAAATTAAAATTAAATAAAATATCTGCATTAAGTGAAATCATTTTATTTATGGATAAGTTACTGAATGGAGAAAAATTAACAATTTTTCAAATTCAGATGTCTAAATATGCAAGAAAAAAATCCCTAGATTAAAAATTTCAGAAAGCAATACAATATTAAAGAAAAATAAAACAATTAATATATTCTTTTAAAACATGACTAAATATGGCAGCTAAATTATAACAAACATTTAGTAATAAAGTGACGAAATCTATTACAAGAAAATAACACAAATGAAAATATGTTTTTAAATATAACTTACATAACAAAAATAATTACATTGAATATAAGACATAATAACTTACCTGATCATTATACTTAACAGCATACCTATAGAGTTCATACAAGGCTACATTTGTATTGAACTCATGGGCATGAAGCTGCAATATAAATAAAATATGCAATTAGGCTATACTTATACTAAAAAAAAGCTCAAATAAATACACTGTTTTACTGTACTGTACAGAAACTTACAATCTACAATAATTTATAATATCAATTTTCACAGACCAATTCCACCTGAATTATACACTGGTAGAAAGGTAACTCATGATACGCCCTGAAAGGCTATGCAGCGTCAGCTGCCTTCAGATTCTCTCCACTTAACTGCAAATATTATTAAGAAGAAGAAGAAAAAAAAATTACTTCATCTAGAGCAGCGGTTCTCAACCTTTTGACTAACGCATACCATTTAAATAAAAATTGAAAACCTTTTGTACTGCCACCACCACTCTTGAATAAAGCTCAGATCGCATAAATTTACAAGTGTTAGAAAAAAACTTCAATTAGGATGTTTGGGTTTTAATTTTTGAATTTAATAGTTAAAAATACTTTGCTTCTTTGCATATCACCTATTTTTCTGTTGCGTACCCTGAACATACTAGTTATCAAAACTATGTGCATGATAAAGTCACAGGAAATTTGTTTTTTTCCTTTCAGCACTATTATTTTGTAAATAACCCAAAAACCACAACATACTATTTATTAAGATCGAAGGAAAAATTCTTTCATGTAAAATTATACGTCTGTTCTATTACAGATGAAATCAAGAAAGGAGAAATACTTTTTTTTGTTTCAATTAATAAAGAATTCTACATTTTTCATATGGCATTGTACCAATGTTTATCATTATACACTAGATTTAAATTGCGAAATAAGAAATACAAAACTGATAGCTAAACAATTATATTACACATTTAATGATGGCTAAAGTTTTTATTATGTTTATAATTACAGAAGTAATTTACAGCTGACCCTTGAACAACAGGGAATTTAGGAGCACTGACCTCCTGTACTGCTAAGAATAACTATTGATTCTCCAAAATTCTATTAAAAATTTTAACCAACAGAAACGTTACCGACTAGCACAAATTTGGCTTCACACAGTACACTTGAGAAAAGGAAATGTCACCAAAGAAATCCTGTGGCACTAACAGCGAACAATTTTTAGATTAAAAAAAAAAAATCTTTAGTGTCTTAAGTGGCTCATAACATTTCCCTATGACAGATGGTGACAAATCATGGCTATTTTAAAATTAGAACTTTAGGATTTACGTATTCTCAATGCTAAGCATACTATTACACATATTAACATTAAACATGAAAAGCTTTTGTAATGAAACTTTATACATTTTGCAGTAGCAAATAATAAACTAGACTTATATCTATATATATTATAGAGATCTATGACATTAAAATTCTCCAAAAGATTTACTGCAAAAAGTCTGCTTAAAAATGATGTCATGGAGCTCAAACTTGAGTTGTTCATGGTTCAGCCGTACATATATGGTAATATAGGTCACCCAATTCTAACTAATTAGTATACCTATTTTTTACTGAATATTTTTATTCTGTTTACAATAATATAGAAAAGACTATTTTTTAAGTTTAAAATTATGAAAAACACAAGCAAAAAAAAATTAAATTAATTATCAGAAATCTAAATACCCTGGATTCTTCTGCAAGCATGGCATTCATGTCCTGATCACTTATTGCTGGCATCAGCTGTATATCTTGGTAATACCTAGTAAATATTAATTAAATTACATGGTTGCAAATAAAAAGCACATTTGTAATCATTTATTTTAAAATGATGTTATTTCAAGTATTTTATTTTACAAGGTTGTTAACACTATTTACATAAATAATTCTAACAAATTTTTGCATATCAATGTATAACAAAATATACATTTGAGTATAATAAGAAGTATTTTCTTAATTCTATTAATGGATGAGAAAAAGATGGTGAAAATAATAAACAATTTTAAAGATCACCGTTTTAAAATAACTAAGGCACTTTACAGATGTGTAATCCACAAAAGAAAATGCTTTCATCTATAGGCAGAAACATTCATTGAAAGAAAGTTTAGAAGAAAGAGAAAAAACAATTTTTCCATAGAAGTTTGGCAATTAATAAGAAGTTTCATGAGACCGAAATAGTGTATTGATGTGAATATTTAACAGCAAAACTCTAATAACATTACTGTTCAACTATACTTTGCACTTTTTAAAATGAGTTATGAATAGTTTCTTAGAAGGTTTTAATAAAACTTATATCAGTTAAAAAAATTATAAAGACTATAGTTGCACTTTTATCATTTAAGTGGATGCAGAGTTAGGCAAATTCTGAACATTTTCTAAGGTTTTAAACCAATGAACATCTTTTGGCTATACTTTGACAAAACGACACAGTGCTGTTCTTAAACAAAAATATGAAGGACTACAATTCTTGGCATGACAGACAGAAGAAACAGTGCTCTCTAATCTGACTAATCAAGAATAGTTCATGAACAAAGAAACAGAATTCATGAAGGCAAATCATTTTTTAGTTAATAAATTCTAGCAAACTCAAATGCGTGGGATTATATACATGTTCATAAGTAACATTTTACTCATAGAAAGAAATAAAAGATATTACAATTCACTGGTACTTGTCAGCAACAAATACACATTTGGAAAACTGATTCAACAAATGGAGAAGAGAAATAATGAAACAGTATAAAAAATATCACTTTCATGCACAAAGCCATTTAAAAAAAATGCAAAAAAACTTCTCTACATACTCACCTTTCAACCCAATCCTTATATATTGGTATATCTTTGGCATAAAGAAGTTTGCTGCTTGGAGAGTCTTTGCCTAATCTATGTTCCGATGTTGAACATGCATCCATAAACGTCTGGGCTACCACAGACAGGCATGAATCCACAATATTTGTTTTATAAATATCAAATACAAAATTGGGATTTTTAATAAGATTCACCCAGAATCTCAAAGGCAAGCTATAAAAAGAAGGAGAAAAATTTTCTTAGTTAAAACTTATTTATTTCAGCTGATTAATTAAACAAAACACAACAGTTTTACTTAGTATAATAATCACTTAAAAAAACTTTGCAATGTATTGATAAGTGATCCAGTTATTTTCCAAATTTTACATGAGAGCTACTTTATAATGCAATTTCTCTTCATTCTGTCTAAGCATTTAATATGAATGCAAAAGCATAATCAGAATTGTAGATGTTCTAAGGAGATTAATAATCCCCTTGGCAACATTAGCCCAGAAATTACTATTATGCAGTAAGCACAGCAGATTGCAAATAAATAAAACCAAATGAGGAAAACCTAGTGTTTCCTTTCTTTTTGTAGTTGCATTTCTTAAAAAAATTATTAACTTTGTTCATTTCCCATAGTTACTTGTATACGAAATAAGCAGTGGTTGACTTGTGACCATATATAGAGAGACACAACACTTTTAAATGCTGATATTTACTTTTTATTTCAAATTCCACATTAATTCCAGCCAAGGCATTAAGAAATTCTAAGAAATCTACAAATCACTGAATAAGAAAAGAAAAAGCAGGTAAGGTGGAGGACCTTAATACTATACGTACAGTTGACCAGTGAAGAATGTGGGTTTGAATTCTGTAGATTCTCTTAAATGGAGATAGTCTTTCTGCAAATGTGTCGGATTTTTTTGGAACGTCTTCAGTAATTTAAAAGACTAGAAATGAAACTCAGAACCATCAAGAAACTTTGAAAGAGTTAGGTATATTATTAATGTACAAAATACCTATTGCCATTTACTAGCTTAAAATGAAGACAAATCTGCTGCAAAATATTTATATACAGACTTCACATGGCATTATTAATAGTGACAGAAAATGCAAATATGGAGCTGAACCATATGTGCAAGAAATTAACTCTACAGGAATAGTTTTGCTGCTATTTCTTTTCACTGTTACTGTGATGAGTTTAGGGGTTATCTACTTAACTTGTAAACCTTAAGTTCATCCGTACAATTCGAAGAGAGATGATAACATTTTATAATTCTATCATCTCTGCCAGAACAGTTCACCATCCCAATAAATTCAGCCTTGCACTAAAATACAATTTGCTACAAATTTCTACCCTTTTTCATCACACTGGGTCACTGCTTCCAGATCTCTGTTACCAATGTGAATACAATGCTCTATGCTCTAAAATTTTTTATGACAAATGTGATGATTCATCAAAGGACAGACACAGTTAGTACAAAATAATAATCTATTACATTTGCATTGTGATAATATAAAACAATCACATTACTACTGCTTCGCCATTAATGCCACAATTCTTTAAACCTACAAATTAAAAGTTAGCCTATTTTAGTGTAACAGTTTAGCATATATTACACATAGAATGCAAAATATGTTTTAATTTATTGTTTATGTTACTGCTATGATTTCTGCTCAACAGTAGAGGATTAACACAGAAACCTTTAGAGTTGTGAAAATTATTCACAGATTTAGAACTATGCGGCATGCTGCCATCCCCGATCTTTGTGTGATATAAAAGGCAACTAGATAATCTTTTTTTGCAAGTGTGAATGAGAATTTCTTCGAGTAAATTTTCAAACCTATTTTGATATCCATAAATATTGGGTTAGTTGAAAATTTTGCAGACATTTACTATAAATAAATTTTCTTTTATTAGAATATGACATAGACCACAACTATACTTTCATAACATATTACTTTTCTTCCTGAATTGACTAGTGTTTATTTTATAGCTCTGTCAGAGTGACAGTTTCATACAACTTTCCTTTTACTTTTCTTTTCTATTTCAAATTGAACATATTTCATTACACTCCTCAAATTTATGCATAAATTAATCTTTTAACATATACTGACGAAAAATGGTAAAATATGTGAGCATTTCAAAAAATAAGGTACCTGCAGTCTGCTATGTTAAAATAAGCACTTCAAGGTCATAAAGAACCTCCTCTCAATTACAAATGTAATGTGTCATCACCACCCCCAGAAGGAATTAAGGGCCTTTGAACAAATTATGGGAATTAAATATCTCCCACAGCATTGTTATAAGGCAAGCCGCATACAGAAAATAACCTTGACCTATTTTAAAGTAGCAGCACTCTCGGGAACGAACTTCAAACAAATTTATACCTAAATAAAGCTACAGCACTCTCAGACACGAACTTCAAACAAATTTATACCTAAATAAGGAGTAGTAAGGTAACCAACAGATACCCAAGTCAGATTGATATACAAATAAACACTAATTCACATTGCTTTACAATATATCATCATGTTCTCCAAATATTTGTTAAAATGTTATATCAAAGCATTGGTGAAAGAAGAAATGAGTCAAGTCCTTGAACGATCATGGCAGCTGAGTGAATGTCTGTATCAGCTGTGAATCAACAACCATCACTTTATTGAAGTTTCAAAGGGAGGAAAAATGCTGCATGTAAGACCCAGGCTGTATGGACGATAATCTAATACCCCTCCACACACACATAGAAGCACAGCGACAAATCACAGGTAATGGTGATGTGAGAAGTCAGGCAAAGTCATCCAACATCCTATGAGATAAATTTTAGTCATTTTTGTTGAATTGGTTAGTGCAGCTGCCCCATTCACTGTTGAACCTCTGTTGCTCCAACCAATAGCATATCTTGAGATCCCAAGCAACTATAGCTGCAACTTTCTTCACTTAGGTAGTTACTCTGAATTTCTTCAAAGGGTTTATGATGGGCATTTCCATGACAGGGATGCGTGTTTCATCTCAGATGTAACATGATGCATTCAGATTTCAGCCCCCTGTAGCAGTATGATGCATGGGCAGATGGCCCATCTTATTAAGCACATCAAGTAAATGAGAAATACAGTGATATAGGAAAATGTCTATGGCGCCGATTTTTGGAGGCTAATTTGAATAAATAAATGCATATTTTGCTTTGAATTATTAACATGCTAAATTTATATGGGATGTCTCAAGGAAAAGCAGAAGCTCATCAGGAGGCAAGTTAGAGAATGTTTTTCTTCCCAGCCCAAAGAACCAAGATATGAGATCTTCCATAATGATTTCGACATACTGGAACTTAATGCAGCCATTAGACTAACGAAAAATGAAAAGATTGTTGGATAACATTTTCCTAGAATTTCTAAAACATCTTGGCAAAAATGCACTTTCTGTTTTTTAAAATAATGTAGCTGGAATTCTGGAGTATCTGTTATTTGAAAAAAAAAAAAAAAAAAGCTATAACCATTCCAATTTTCAAAAGGAATAAACCTCCAGATGATTTTAATAGTTACCGGCCTGTTTCCATGACTTACATATGACTATCAAAAGTCATGAAGAGATTGACAGTTTCTCCTCTTAATTAATATATTGAGACTAATAATCTTTTATCTACAACCCAGGTGGATTTTAGAAGATTCCAATCAACTACTCAACAGGTTGCCTTCCTCGGCTAATCTTTAAAAGATACAGTTGATCACCAACATACTGTCTTTGCCATGTATATAGACTTTGACGCCACTTTTCACAGAATCTGGAGATTAAGGACTATTCAAAAACTACAATCTATAGGTGTTGATGGCAAGATGTTCTGGTGGATCAAAGATTTTCTGTCTCGACACTTCTGCGCAATTCATTTTGGAGATCACACTTCGAAATTTAAGCAAAATGAACCACGAGGCACAGTAATTAGCCTTATCCTGTTTAATATTTTTATAAATGACCTCCCTGACTTGATGATTCTGATGGATTGACGAAACAAGTTTTACCTATAGATTATCTAGTCCTCTGTGAGAAAATACGAAAATCGAGCTTATCACTGTTTTGAATCTCAACTTGGAGCAACCTGAACATTGGTGCAGGGATGACAATATGTCAGTAAACATATATAAAACTACGAACCAATTTTTCACTGTTAATCAACAACTCTTTGTTTCCAAATTCGTCTTTCAAGGTAGACATATACAACTTAATGATTTTTTAACTTATTTAGGTTGCATCTTTGACAACAAGCTAACTTGATGGGGATTTGTTGAGCATGTTATCTCAAAAGCAGAAAAAAAAAAGGACTCCCTATTCTTAAATGGCTAGCCGGAGTTAAATGGGGGCATAACAGAGAAACTTTTCACTACAACTTACAAAATGTATACACAGCCAGTCCTGAATTATTGTAATGAAGTGTTGGTTTCTGCTTCTGATAGGGTGATGAATAGCCTTGAGACTTTTCAAAATCAGGTTTTACAAATTATTTCTGGAGGATTCAAGACCACCCTTGTGTTGGCGATGCAGCTATTGACTAAAAACCAACCTTTAATTAATGTCATTAAAAAAGATGCAAATATTTTGTTATAACAGGTTAATTACACTCCCTAATACCTCTTTTTGGAGAGACTAGAATCACAATCAAGAACATAACCTGAAAACTCAAAGGGGTTTTATCTAAGATGTACATAATATTGATTGTTCCAATGTTATTAACAATACACCTATCAAATTATTCCCTCTTGTTAACCACTTGGACTGCATGGACCTTGATGTAAGACTGGGCCTAAATAATAAAAAAAAAAGTCAGACTGCTGTTCTGAAGCACTCCATGCAATGGCTCTGGAAGCTATCCAAAATCGCTACCCTACTTATGAATGTCTTCACATCTATGTGGATGGTTCTCTTCTGACTTAACTCAAGGAAATAAGACCGGCATTTTTTGTGAACTTTTTTATTTTTATCTGCTAGTGGACAATTCATGATCCATTTTAATGGTGAGCTGGACTCAATCTACGTAACTCTTCAGCAACTTTGCCAAAATTCCTTTGAAAGGGCTGTGATCCTCTCTGATGCAAAATCTGCTCTTCAGCCTTTATTATCTAATCAGGAGAATAAAAGCCCTCACGTCCAGCATTGTAGATCTCCACTTGAGAAAATTCAACATAAAGCATCTTTCCAGTGGGCACTCTCCAACTGTGGCATTGAGGGAAATAAGAAAGCGGACCTTTTTGAAGAAAGAGATTACAGTTTAATTAAGAAACCAAATAGAAATTTGGCCTTTCATTCTTTAAAACTGGAGATTAAGAGAATCTTCAGACAATCCTTTCATACAGTATCTGCTCACTCTTCCGGTACTAAATCGTAGTGTGTCCTCAGCACCAATTCTCATCTTGTTCCAGATTGTGCAGCTGCTTTGGTCGCTTTTTGACTGTTGACCGGACATGAATGTCTCTGTACCCATTTATTTCATTTTAATATTGTCAACATTTTTGTGTTCATTTTGAGTTCAATTGGACAATGTATGACCGTATCTCACATTGACGTATGCTCCACATTATCTCACTTTAAGTCTTGTGAAAAAATACTGGACAGTATGCAGCCTAATGACCTAGTGGCCAACAGGCTGCATTTGGTAAATAAAAATATGGAATGACAAGCATACTGATAATGTAGAGTACTAAATACGCTGGAGTAACACCTGTGAGAGAGCCCCATTGTTGAAGCTTTGTGATTTACTATAAGTTGCTTAGACATCCAGCATGAACAAATCTTTCAGTAGCTGGGTTGTTCATCAGTGACATCGCTACACACTCTACTGAAATACCGAGTTCCTGAACAATATCTCTAAGTCAAATATGACAGCTGCCTTGAATTACATCTTTAACAAAATGGATCATCAACTTTTCCATTAGCACACCCATCTTACAACTGATATCTTACAACTTTAACAAAATGGATTACATCTTTAACAAAATGCATCTTTAACAAAATGGATCATCAACTTTTCCATTAGCACACCCATCTTACAACTGATATTTCAACATGCTGATACAACAACTTTCCCACTTACTGGTAGTTTTCATATTCTGTGATCATTTGTTACTCACCACAATGGATAAATTTCAACAGGAGTTTATTTCTCCCATCAGAGCTCTTTTTCCAATTATTTTTTAAACTGCTTTCTTAAGTTTGTAAAGAACAAAAGAGAATTACAGGACATTTGTATTAAGCGACAAGCAAAGCATTAATATTTATAGCACATACTAATTACCAAAATAAAAATAATCCTTAATTTTTTTCCCCCAAAAAACTATTTTTCATTAAAATGTTTCTAAAAATATTACCTATTAGACTTCCAAGTATGAACGACTTCTGGATCTGAAATAGCATGATTTAGAGCTTGATCATCCAAAAAATCAAACATATATTTTATTGCAAGAGGTAAAGCACTACCCCTGTGTGCAGTTGAGAAAATTGTTTCAAACAAATCATCCACAAATTTCTGTAAAGTACCCTAAGGAAAAAAAAAAAGATGAAAGTTATATATTTTGAAAAAAATAAATGTCTTAATTATATTTAACATTATAATGCTTGAAAATTTCTGGAATGTAAAAAGATATAATTCAAGCTCCAGCTAAAAAAATTAATTTTACCTTTGTTGCTAAAAGACGTGTCAGATAGATTTCAGATACCATTTTATTACCTCTTTCACCTTCTTTGTTTGTTTCTGCATCATGATGTTTTACCTGAAAGAAGGAAAGAAAATTTAAATAACTGATTTTTTATTAGTATTACAAATATTATAATTAATTTAGATCTAAGGCTCTTTTCAGCCTTAGATCAAAATGGTGGTTTTTCGGTCATAAAGATTCGTCACTTAAGCCGTTAAAATCAATAAGCCTTTTCACACCTGTGTAACACAGGGCTCCTCACAGAAGGCAAAGTTGTGCACGCAACTGATTCAGTGAATGTAAGCATGCAGCTGACTCAGAGAAACTGTTGACAGTATGCCAGTTTGTGTTTGTTTCACCATGATTGATCAGTTCTTGTCAGTCAGCACAAAGTCAACAAGCTAGGACATTCAAGCAAAATCCTTAAACCACTTTTTGTGACTTAGCAAGGTCTGGTTGCATAGCAGCAAAGCTTGGCTTAAACCTCTTATGACCAAAAAACCTTCATTTTAAGACAGCATCAGTTTGCATATTTAAATACAGCGGAAAGTGCTTACCAAATGCCAGTATTTGTAGCCTGACTCTGGATCATGATTTAAAGGTGAAGTGGCACGACTAAGAGTGGGACTTGTTTTCAAAGAGAAATTAAGTGTTTCTAAAACAAGACAATTTGTTAGCACTTTAAAAGCCAATAAGAAAGAACTCATGCAAAACAGTGTATTATCACATTAGAAGAATATTGAGTCGCCTGAGTTATTTATTTTTAAGCCATAATCTTTACTTTATGCATTAAAATCTTTCGTAATTTGCATTCAGTAAAGCTGAGGAATCTGTGCAAGAAAGTTAAACTGGTGGTGAAAACCAAATTAGTCAATAACATAATTAAATTCATAACCAAAATAAAGCACTGGATTTTAAAATGCAACAGTTTTTAAGCATCTTAATACTTTCTTGTGCACTAAGTTTTTACAAGATATTAAACTATGAAATCATAAAAAAAAGAGAGTGATTTCATTACACTTTAAATTAATAAATGAAATTTAATACAATGACTTTAAACAGAAGCAACTTTTTCAATGTGTAAAACATTTAATTTTACGTAAGAACACTATGTTGTTTGATCCTATTTACACTATTCTCATACAATTAGAAAAATATTGAAAATACCTTACCATATTTATGCCTATCATTTTTATCAGTCATAATGGAGAGGTTGTACATGGACGACTGCTTTGGCACCAGAGTCAAAAGAGCACCATCTGGAACCTTTAAAAGGAACACTAATAATTATTCAAATCTAGTACACAAGTTTATTGTGAAAAGAATTCTTTTTTTCAGGTACAATGGACTTGTGTTTTTACCAATTTATGAATTGCTGCTTTCAACTTGAAAAAACTGATAGTGAATTTAATTTCTTTTTTTTTTTGGTTTGTTTTCCATTTAAGATCAGTTTAAGAGGTTTTCCAAACTCATTAAGCAATCTGTGTGAATTCATAAAATTTTGACTCCATTTAATTAATTCCAATATATCATGGATACTATTCACAATCACAATGCTTTATGCTATTCCAGACTTGAAAGAATAACTGCATACTTGTTTTCACACACTACATGATACCTCTGAATTATACTAATTCCTCTATGCCAATAGTTCTTAACCTTTTTTTTTGCCTCATGCCTCCTTTTCACCATTGCTAGATGCATTTATTTAAATTTAGATTATTTTTTTAATGTGTTTCACAAATTAAACAAGAAAAATTACAGAAAATGTTAAAAATACCAAAACGTGAATTTTTTTTTTATTTATAAACTTAAACTAAACACTTAAAAGATAAATAAAAGGCTCACCACTTACTACCTGGTTGAGAATTCCTGTACTATGCTATCAGTCTTGTTATGTTTGAGATAGTAAATACATATACTATCTCTAAAAGTAGCTAATATTTGAACAAATATATCATTCCTTTTTCTAAATACACCTTATTTCTAGAAATTCCACCTATTTTGTGTCAATGCAAAAATCAAATCAAAGCCTTTTTTGTATTACAAATATACACAATACTCACTCATACAATGCATACTCAGTGGTTTGGTGGTTTAAATTACTTGTATGCATGTTTTTAAATGCAGTGATTATGTATGCAAAAATATCTACTTTTCCATACTTCACAAACTGTTAATTAAGAAAAACAAGGTGATTTATTTTTTGAAGATAAGCTGAATATGCAAAAATATTAACCTTTGAAAAATGTTTTAATGAAAACATTTCATCAGGATCATGCGAATATAATTAGTAGCATACAGTTAAATAATTGTGACACTTAAATAAAATAAAATAAATTCATTAAAAATACTTTGGTCAAAACTCAAAGAAAATGTTGAACACAAATTAGTTTCATTGACCCTTTGAAATCTGTGTAAGTTACATATCTGAAATTACACTACAGCACTTTAAAACTTAAATCTCATATTATGTGATTATATGCACAGTAAAAGTTACAAATAATAGCGTAATTTTTTAAAACTTGGTCAAAAAAATCAACCTTAGTTGGCACATTTTAAAATCTATGCCAATCTAATTTAACATTTTATACTGGCATGTTTCCCTTGAAACAGATTTTTATTTCAACATGATACAGTCAAATAGCACACTTTTCACCGCACACTTATCGATCAAAAAACATTCACTCAGTTCCTTAGAAAACAAAAAAAAAAGTCAAAATTTTTTATTCTGCATGTATAAAAACGTACATGTTTTAAAACTGATACGATTTTCTCCCGTCAGCAATTTGTGTTTGCAAATGCACAGCTTAGTAACATAAAAAAAAATAGTTATTTTCCTCAACAGACCACAATGAATGTACCTTATAATGAGCAAGAGTATTGAGCCTTTTCCATTCTCCATCTTGTTTTGTAGTAGCATCTTCATCTGATAATGTAAGACGGCCAGACGTTCCAGTCCTCCACTCTATAAGAAAGTAAAAAATCAGTAACTTAGGTACAAAAATTTTAGGACATTATAGCAGAAAGCTTGTGTCATATTAAACCAGAAAAATATTCCATATTTTTCTCTCAACCTGAAAGTTTCAGAAGATTTAAAAAAATTAAACGAGAAAAATATAATATATTGTCCTCTTCATAAGTGGTATTTAATTTTACATACAGTAACTGTAAAATCAGTTATTATTAGCCATCCATCACACAAAAAAGGAACTAGGAGATCAAGAAAGAGAGAAAGATCTTTTTTCCCCCTATTATAATGAACTAATCTTTACCAAAAATAACACAAAAGGCTCAGTTTTACCAATTTTTGAAATTCAAGGTAGTATACATTTGTTACACCTAAAACAGATCACAACAGTTGTTAATTTCCTAGAAGCAAATCAAACTCAACTGACATTAGTATAATTATTTTCATGCTTTTTGACTAAAGTCAAGAAATGCAAGAGTAAATTATCCAATTTTTTAAGCAAAAAATTACCATTTAGCACTTCTATTATGCATTATGTATGTCTTGATATCGCATAATATATACATTTATTCTAATCTTTGAAAGGAATAATGACAGAAAACTCTACTGACAGTTTCATAGCACAAATACTCTTGTCATTGAGCAACACAGTATCAAAATAAGCATGTATTATTGAATAGATCTATCCATTAATGTAATGGAGTGCATACCCAGAAGCTTTAATGTACAGCAGAACTTTACATATCTTAATAATTTCAGACCAGAGGAAAGAACAAAAGAATAATATTAGGCTTGTAATTTACTTAAGATAGTTTCTTATCAAAAGGACATAAAATAGTTTTATTATGTTTCATTATTAGGAGTTTAATATGACTATTACTGTATGTAATACACTTTTCATATAAACACCATCATGCATTATGTAATTAAGTTCTGAAAATGAAGTATACAAAAACATTTAGTCAAGAAGGGATGCACTACACACAATACTGGGGATTGAAAAATGGGAGAATCTCCTTACTAAAAAAAGTTTTATAGATTTTAAGAATTAAAAGTTTTTTTACTACATACCTATTTTATCTTAATGTATGCATATTTATTTATTTATTACTGTTAATTAAAACACACTTTAAGCAATGTTTGAATCTGATGTCAGCCATAAAAAAGGTGGATGCATTCAGAATACAATTAATATTCATATACATTTTGGAAAATAAAATTTCATGCAAAGAAATCATAAATGACATATGTAACACCACAAAATAGTCTCAGAACATCTGCATTATTCATACTACAAGTACTTTATGCCACAAGTCCTCCACAGTAAATCATCATACATAGATTATGTATACTTCAATACACATAATTATGTACGAAAATTCTCTAAATATATTAAATGAGGAACTAGATATTTTAAGTGAAATATAAAATAATTGATTTATATCATAAATTTTAAAAAATAAAATAAAATATAATTCATCAATAAGCATAACAATTAAGAATAAAGTCCTTTTTAAATAAATCATTTAGTTAAAGGTAATCAAAATTTATCTTACAATGATCTGATTTTTTGAAAAAGTATAATCATTGAAAAGTTATGGCACTATTTTCGAAGAATATAAAGTATTAATTATAAATATTAACCTAAATCAAGATCTTCTTTGCTTGGCCTTTGAGTAAATGGAGTGCTTTTATAAATAGTATCTAATGCTTTTTCTTTTACTTGGAGAATAGTATCACAGTCTAAAACTTTTACAGGAGTTTCTATGTTTTCTCCAGGTGGTTCCAATCCTGATGCACATTGCGTTTGGATGGACATGGAAACATATACAGTCTGAAAATATAAATCAGTGAACAATTTAAAACATAATTTATTGACAGTATATAATAAGCATTGTAACAGAACAATTTTAATGTCTATACTATTGATAGTGAATGGCTATTTATTAAAAATGCTTATGCTCATAAAACTAATCTTTAAAAGTCAATTTCATTTTAAACAAGATCCGTTTAAGAAGTATTGAACATTATTTTCTCCTCACAAAAGCTAGTGGAGCATGGGAGGTAGCCATCTATCAGTAAATGAAGAACACCTTCATGTGCACGAATGAAATCTTTGTTGACTTCAGAAAGGATATACATGCTTAATGGCACTTTAAACTATTTTTAGTATTTTAGAACTGTCGTTGCACAGGGACAATGCGACCATGAGGGCTTTGCAGATGCTCTCTGAAAATTGCTAACTTATTCAGTTGATTATTTCTTCTATGCTTGTATCCAAGCCTGCTTACAGGCATAGGCTGAAGAAACAGACTGCTACAACAAACTACATTTTTTATAAAGAAGAATAATATAAATGACTTTAGATGGGCCAAAAATAAAGCTGCAAAGATTTTGAATCATCATGATCTTGAAGCAAGATTCACTTGACAGTTTGACAATAAAAGACTAGATTATTTGAATTACGATGAGACATGCAAGGATTATATTTCTAAGATAAGGGATGTCTTTGTGGAGGACATTTTAAGGAAAGCTAGCTCATATTCATATTACAGATGGGAAAAACAAAAACTTCCATATAGCCAGCCCTTTAGGCAGGTTTTGAATCCAGGTTGAGCTACCAATATTCAGCAAATTTGATAAAAAATGATAAAGCATCTCAAGAAACAGAAGCCACGTATCTACACTTTTTTTCTCAAGTGAAGTTTTTCAAAATGAATTTACTGAGATATTAAATGTTTAGTAGCATACTACTTATGACTTCATCTTAAATAGGTTCAAGTGCATAGTGTAGCAACATTACAGATAGACAGCATTACACAAATGTAGTTAGTGGCACTGCTAGCTCATTTCTGTTGTTACCTTTCCTTTGGATTCTGACGAAGTCAGACAAGGTCCAAAAGACCAGTGACTCTAAGAACGTTGAGCAGAAGGAGGGAATTGGTATAAATACCCTCCCTAAAGAGGCCAAACAGACCAAAATGTGTTCGGCAGAAGCCCGATGTTCTCTGCAGTTGGTGCATGTGGAAAGGATTTTTATGCCATCCTTGAAAGACAGACACTTAATGTGACCACTGGCAATACGTGAGAGTCCAGTCTGAGAGCTCCTGACACACTCAAGGTTTAGCATCAAACCAGGCTTTCGAGCTCATTTCTAGACATGAGAAGACCCTCGCAAACAATAAATACACAATAATGGATTTTTGGTCTTCACATCAAAAAGAACACATATCATCAGAAACCAAGGGGCTAAGGCAAATAAATTTTGGTTAAAATCATTAATATTAGCCACTTTAATTTTCAATAAGCAAGTTCGACTGGATACATGTGCTAGCCTAGCCAACATGTTTATTAGTATTATTTACAAACACAAAATAAACAATAGAACATATAAAATAGATGAATACAACATAATATGATACAATTTAATTGAAGAATACATTAGTTATAAAATATGAAATACAAAGTTATGTAATGGAAAATGCAAAGCCAAGTTAGGAGAAAATATATAAGATGTCTTTATTTTCAAGTATTTCTTTCATGAATGTAGATAGTAAGAATCGATCTCTCTATGCATTGATCAACTTATAGAAAGATTCTTCTGTAATGAGATATTTCCTTCACTGTTCAGATGTGCTTGGCAAACTTAGAACAGATGTCTCCACGGGAATAAAATATTGTGGAGTGCTTCCAAGTTATAAGCATTCAGATAATGTGGAAATGCTCCATGATTTGTCACAACTTGATTCTATAATGTTACTATTTTCTGACACTTTTGGAAAGAATTTAAAGGTAGATTAACTCTTGCCAGACCCGAAAATTTTGTTGTTTAATTTGTATTCAGATTAAGCTTAAAGGAACTTTAATATCTTCAGATGTTTCAGACATTATTCTGCCTTTTGCTAGTAGATCAGTTTTCTCATTCCCAGTTATTCCACAATACCCTCAGAATCATAAGAGAGATGTTATGTATAGCATTTCTTAGTTTTATTCAAGATATTGAATTTTTGTATAGCTTTACTGACTGACTATCAGTATAATTTTTTGCATTCAGTTTCTTTGAATTTCTCCAACATATTTCTTTTGAAAGGCTAACGAAGGCACTTGGAAGACTGAATTCTTAGCTTTTAATTTGAACGAACAGCCTTTTTGAAATATTCCATCTTTGTACACACAAAATGCAGGTCCAGTTCCCATTTCCATTTTGGAGCCATCAGTGAATCATTCATGAAGAGCAGATAACTGACTGCCATGTGCAAGGCTTGATCTTCCCTAGATGTTTATACCAATCTAAAACTAGAAATTCTAGATCTTGAGTAACACATTTCTTTAATGTTTATATATCATCCAATTTTCTAATTGCCCATTATGCATTCTGAGTCCAGTTGGATATCCACAGGGACAATGCCAGCGATTACTTGTAAAGCTGAAATGGGGATCGTTTGATAACTTCTAGTCATTGCTTAAGCACTGAATTGATAAAGCTTTTTCTAGGATATTTACAGTGGAATTAACCCACCACTGCACAATCATGAACAACACTCTGGAAATCATTCTTTTATAAAGTTCTTTTAGAACCAGTTTTGATAAACTGGACACTGAAAGAAGACTATTTGTGATTTTACTTGTTTTTGCTTTTAGGTAATCCAAATGTGGCAGCTAGGTTAGTCTTTCATCTAAGATTATCTCCAGATATTTGAATTGATATTGCCATTAAATTGCGATTCCATTCATTTTAATTGCGGGTGCTGTACTTCTTCACTATAACGAAGATGGTACTTGATTTTTCTGGAGAAAATTTCACTATATTTTACAACCCAATTACATACGGTTTCTATTGCTGCATTTGCCCTTGATTATACTTCCATGTAAGTCTTCCCATTTGCTATTATTATGAAATCATCAATATATGCTTAAACATGAATGCCACATCCAAGATTCAGAGTTAAAGCAAAATTCATAACTATATACCAAAATAAGGGGCCTGAGTTTGACCCTTGAACACATCCTTTAGCTTGTTGGACTTGTCATTGATTTCGTACAGAACAATACGATTCTGAAGCACATCTTTTATCATTTGAAATAGATTGCCTGAGCAATAACAGTTTGTGAATACTTTAATTGTAGAAGAACAAAGAGCCACCAGATTTACATCAACAGTAATTTGAATTGGAGTACTGTCCTTCTCTCTTAGGAAATAATAAGTTTTTTTGTTGTTGTTGTTTTGTTTCAATAGGAGCCAATCCATTTTATAAAGTTTGTATTTTCTTCTCTGACTGAGACTGGGATGATTAGTTGAGATTGTGAATTTAATATAACTAAAACTAAAGTCACTGAAAGTTTCAGAATCTAAAACTGTCCAGCTTTTCGTACAGAAGAACCGACAGAGTTTGTTTAAAGGCTGTGATGTCTATCCAGCTTGTTCCTCAGCTGCTTGAGTAAGTGGAGGGGACTATCTAGGTCACTTTCAATTGTGAATCCATTCGAAATAATAATAATAATAATAATAATAAAGATGCCCTCTTATGTCCTCGAACGAGAAACCCTAAGCTTGCTTTTTCCGTTAAAATATCCCAATAAAATTATTTCAGTCATGTTATTATGCAGCAAAGAATCTATATGATTTAAAATAAATAATAACTGTGGAGAACTGTCACTAGTCGACTGTAACAGTTAATGAAAAGTATACTTTTTATCATTTACTTCAAAGCAGTTCCACCACCATATCTTTGAAAGTAAGTCTTTGAATCAGATTGGGAGTATTGCTACGGATTGCTATGACCAAACAGGGCACTGTAGAAGAATCATACAGTAATTTGCAATATAATGGAATGGTTTTCCATTAAAACAAAATGGTTCTTGTATGAATGCAACATCATGGTTGACTAAATCAACTTTAGTTGGGTAACTATTGTCTCAGATTTTGCAAGATATTTTTTTCACCCACCTTTTATCATTTACTCAATTATGAATTTCATCGATTTCTGTTTCAGATGTTGGACATATTTTTGACATGCTTGAATGAACTAGAGGCAACTGTAGTTCATTGTTTGCATGTGTTCAATACACTTTATGTATCTTATTTCAGAGTTTTTCTGTACTCTGTTAGTTTATGGAGTTGCGTCCAAATTGACAACATCTGAAGCATTGTGTGGATCTGATATACTCTCTCAAACCGCATATTTCCACATTCAGACACGCTTTTCTTGTCTTCATAAATATTTTGAATATATCAGGAGTTATTTCTATTATCCAATGATCCATTACTTTTCTTTAACAGGAAAATTTATAGTAATATGAATTTCTGTTATTACATAATTAGGGAATCTTTCAATTCCTCCTCAGATATATCTCTAGGAATGTTATATATAAAGAATCTGGCAGGACATTTTTTTGCACGTTTTATTTGAACAGAATTCTTCAGTTTGTGTCATTTCATCTCCTAGAGTGTTGAGATCAGCTTCTTTTGCTGTTTGTCTTCTTTTGTCCGTCTACCCTTTGTAAACTGATTTAAGTCTTTTGATCCATGTTTTTAAATTGGTGGGATGTACATTCTTGAGAAGTCTTTTTCTTTATATTGTCAGATTTATTGACTTCTTTCCTTGGACATAGTAATGTTATGTGCTGTTAGGAATATTTCTTTTTCTGGGCTGGAGATTGCTCTCATGCCGTGTTTTTCACTTTATCATCGTAAATTTCCATGTTCTGCAAGCAAGTGCTGCAAATTGGTGTTTTCTTTCTCCAGTCTTGCCATTTTTATACACTGGTCCATGAAGAGATTAAACATCAGCACAAACAGATGTCTTACGTCACCAGCTAAAGTTTTTAATGATTCACAGAATTGTCTCCAGATTTGATAGGAAGCTTTATGCTTCCTTTAAGTAGTCTAGTTCATATCCCAATGATATGTGGAAGATTCATGTGCTTTTTGCACAATGTCCAGTGGTTGTTGCTAGCCTGGTACCCACAGGTTCCGACCAGGTTGGATGTAGTAGGGAAATTTACACTCAAGCTTTGGACCCTACACAAAGGAGCCCCCGACCACACCAAGGCACTCAAGTTCCCTCCTATGAGAGTAATTGCTCTACAAATAAGCTAAACAGAAAAACAAGGTTTCTGAGTTAATCAGAAAAGATCAAATGCTTTCCCTTTCATTAGAAAAACGGCACTATTAATCGCATTCCCCTGGATGGTAGCATACAATAAATACAGCCAGAAGTGGAGTCATCACCAAGTGCTAACTTGATGGCTAAAATGCACATTTCATTGATAACTTTATATGCCTATATAATAAGTGTTTGATAATTAGTCAAAGTCTCAAGACCAGTTTGAGAACTGGAATTTTCTCCTTCTGTAGTATCAAGATTATGGCGAGAATACACAAATAGTGGAAAAAGAGAGAGTAATCAGACAAAATGCAAAGAATAAACAAGTCTTCAGTGATCATAGTCACTGAATATTCAGCCTTACATCCTTAATACCAAACTTTAGCTCAGGTGACCACACAACCGATAAACTAAAATGACACTTACTTCATTTGGCCTATACTTCAGAAGCTGAAGGCCCAAAAGATTTCCACTTCTCACTACTCATAGCAGTGTTCAATGCCTTGCATAGTATACAGAACACCGTGACTCAACTACATACAATTGTTAGTTAGTACCATGGACTGATGAGTCTCAATCCCAGCTGCATTATGCTGATGTAGAAGAATAAGGCACCATAAAGCTGTAGATTCAGCATGCAAGGTTGGAACCATGCAAAATCATGGTGGCTCAGAGACGGCCTGAGATTTTTTTTTTGACAATGTTTGGGATCTTTGGTACTGATACCATGCACTCTCATTGCATCTAAGTAAGATCCAGGTTGGCTATCACTTGCTTCTAATATTCCACTGAATTCTTCTGGCTCAGATGGCCATCAAGAAGACCAGACTTTGATCCCAAATGAATGCCTTTGGGATACTCTGAAAAAGCTGTGCAAACATATCATTCACCACCAGCATCCTTAACTGATTTCTATGAAATTATAGGATATCTGGCAGGCACACTTCTTGAATATTCCAATAGATTTAAAGAACTACGCCTCGTCGAATCAAATATATGTAATTTTGTATTTAATTGCATTATGTCATTCTTTTCCATTATAATATTCTAACAGAGTACAGTACATATACCTGTTTTTTTAATCATTATATCTGCATATGAATTTTCTTTACACATATTTGTTTTAGCATTGCATAAGTCATAAATAGGCAAATACTTACCATACTTTTATATTCTATTGACTGTCTTATAAGCTTCTCTTCAGATAATGAATACCTAGCTTCACTAGTTATGGCATCAACTGGTCCTTTATCAACTTGTTGCTTAATTGCTCGATAAAGCATAAAAAGAGGATCACCAGCACATTCCTGTAGAATACACACAAGTTATTTATTGCACAAAATTACTGATAGCTATAAAACATGCTATCTAAAGACTGAGGAAAAAAAAAACTTGAAAAATACAATGAACATACTAATGTTCATACATGTAAGATAATTAAAACAAAATTGATTAAGTATAATTACACAACTATTTAAATGCTGATTAAAGTCATAAACAACTTACTCTTAAAAATTTATACAATAAGAAAGTAAACCAAGATGACAGCATTTTCTCTGCTACAGATTCAGTCCTAAAATAAAGAATAATTAAAAGGAAATATTAACACATTTTTAATAATGCAGCAATTTTCGTAAAACGACATAAATCATTGTTATATAAAAATTCAAGCTTTGATATAGCAATGAAACAAGTTTTTTAAAACTGCATGTAAGACAGAAGAAATTACCTCCGTAGTAAAAGTTTTGGATGACTTTTACCTTCAATACACTTTTCTATTAATTCAGCAAGCAAAGTTTTCAGAATGCTTTAAAATAAAATAAAAAGAATGATTATAAATTATGAAAATGTATGTAATTATAAAAATATAAAAATGATTATTATTGTAATAAAAGAATGATTTAAAATAAAAATTTGCAAAACAAGTTGTTCTGAAAATAAAACAAACTGCTATAATTTGCAAGAAGAAAAGTTATGCAACACGTGTTAATATAAGAACTATATAGCATAGAGTTTGAGCAATACTTACTCAGTACAATATTCCATTTTACCTTGTAAGGTCACCATTATTAGCGAAGCAACATTGACTCTAAAAAATTGCAGCAGTTTTAATATAACTATCAATCCAATAACTTAACACTATTTAACTATAATATACTATTAAACAAAGATTTTAATAAATGAAGCAGAACTAATTGTACCAGTCATAATACTTCAATATAAAGAACTAGTTTGTAATTAAAGATAAAATTAGATAAAGAAAAATGAATATGAAGTAACTAACAGGTTTATCAAGACAAGAGAAAATAACAGATTTATCAAGACAAAATATGGAAACCAGAGGACAAAATAATAGTTTTTTTAAATACATGTAATATGCATAAAATTAAATTCCATAACAAGCTATACATCTCACCTGTCTCGCATAGAAAAATAACGATTTGATTCAAGAGTACGTATGAAAAGCAGTAAGAAAATTTTGTTCATTATTAATTGACCATACAGACGTAGACCTTTTTCAATGTAAGGTTTTTTTAAAGGGTCCAGCTATAAAAAAAATGATATGATGTAAATTTTTACATACACTATATAGTTATATTAATTACAAATGTCATCAAAACAATTTATTACATTAACATCATCATAAAAAGCATATTAATGCAAATGAATGCAATATAATTGTAAAATATGTAATCATAATTCTTTAACATAGCTTTAGAAATGCATTATTCAGAGAAAAGTTTCTAGATAAAACTGAGTAGCATTTAAAATTAATATAGTATGAGCAATCTCATGCAGCCAACCAGTTTTGACCCCCCCCCCCAAAAAGAGGAATTAGCAAGGGGACCTCATGACTTTAGATTCATAGATTTCATGGGGGTGAGGATAATTTTAATTTTAAAATAATTTTTTTAACATTTCCACATCACTGCAAGCCCTTCATGTTTAAAAAATAGCAAAATTAATTGTCATCATTGGAAACTGCTTTTAAGTTATATGATTTGTTGAAATTCGGCTAATAAACAAAAAAAAATTTAAAACACTAATTTTAAACACATTTTTAAAAACACTAATTAAAGTTTTTGAAAATCTCTTCTTTTTCCTCTGAGATTTCTAACTTTAATTTTAATATAAATTTATGATTTACCTTGGACATTCAAATCAGACTGCAGTCATTACTGTTGCAGAGTTTCGATAAAATATAAAAGAAGGTCTCACAATTAAAAGATGATACAAAAGAGCAAACGAATCAGAAACAGAAAAGAATGGGAGTGCAGACATTGCATATTACATGTCTAAAACACTGGTAAGCAACTCAGCTGGTTAAAAGCAACAGCTAATCTATGAAATAGTCTAAATAAAACTCCATGCAGATAAATTCATGCTGATTCAAACTAACTGATATGAATGCCAATAGTTGTTTTACCAATTGATTTCAGTGAAACTCACTATAAACGAATTTATTCTAGACAAATCAAATAAGGCTATTAAGATATAACTTCTCTTTCATTTTACTAGAACTTACATACTAAATGATACTAAGAACTTCAGTCAAAGCCAAATGATGATGACTCGCCAATAAATATTTACCTTCTCATTGCAGCCATACCCTCAACTTTCGTTATGTATTTTAAGTATGTGCTCAGACTTGTTCTATTAGCTTCAATATTTTTATCCTATGATTGTTATGAGTTTGTTAGTTTGTTCATGGGTTTCTTGGATGATGACTTGCCAATAAATATTTGTCTTTTCATTGCAGCCATACTCTCAGCTTTCATCATGTCTTTTAAGCATGTAGTGAGTCTTAATCTATTAACTTCAATATTTTCATCCAATGATGTATTATGTATTTACTTTTCATGGGTCTCTGAAATTTGTTAAACAATAAAAAGGGATCTATCACTATTTTCAGAAACACAGAAGACTGCTGAGAATGAGAAAATGTTTTAAATCCTGTTCCAACTACATTATATTTAAATAAAAAAACAATGATGAATTTTCAACAGAAAGAGGTAAAAAAGACACGGATGAGAGCAGAAATTTACATTGAGGTAAGTTGGATCCCATCTTGCAAGGAATTAATGCTAGTCAAATATTACCAGAACTTCATATAGCAGATAAATCAGTCAGCGTGGGCAAATTATCTTCTTCAAGTTTGCATTACCATAGCCACCAATCTTTAAACTGGAATGTTCTTCTGGCAAAAACTGGAAGTGTGCTCTACATTTACGTACTGCATAATGGTACAATTTCATAAATGCATGATTTAGGTTGTTATTACATCTACTTATACAATGCTTTTGATGTAAGATATATTAATACTTAATTAGATATTTCATATTTTGTTTTCTTTTGCTGATTTCATTTTTTAATTTTCTTGCACTTTCATATTGAGAAAATCCTGATTAGGAAAGGAAAGCTTTAATTTACAAATACTTTTAAACAAGATGAAAATAAAATTCTTTACATACTGTATAATAAAATACTGTACATTCAGTTACACACTGTTGTGTGGATAAACTAAGTAACATGCCACATATTGATGTGAAACAAAATAAAATACAAATATCTATTGATTAAATCTTGGTTAAATCTTTGCACAAAATTCTACAAATGTCTACAGTAGATTGAAACAATTCAGATCACATAAAATTTCCAAAACTTATTCTGAAAATCACCAGGAGTAAAGGAATGAAATTTCCACGATTTAAATTAACATTTATTGCTGAGAAAAATTTTCCTTGGTAAAGAATAAAAATTAAAAACCGGAAGATTTGAAGCTTTATTGGGAGACCAGGGTATGTGACAAAAAATTAGGAGAGTTGGCAGTTATGCATTTTCAAAAAAGGCAGAACCAAAATTCCCCATATGCCAACTGGCAACAGAAGTCTGGAATCCAGATTGGTAAGTTCCCGGTTAAATACTACTTTTGCTTCACACTACACAGCCCACTCAGATGCAACCTAATTGAACACAAAACAGAACTCAAGAGTCTAATAGAATCTGTTTAGAGTCATCTATAATTAGATTTAGAGATTAAGTATAGGAGTGTTCACATATTGTTTTGCTGCAGGTGCAAAGCCTGATTACCATTTAGGGTAGAGATCAAGTTCAGGATCTAATAATTAAGGTCCCAAAGGCATCCTATAATTCATCATAAACTTATTTTTCCCTCATGAAAGGAAATATCTAGGGTCTAAGGTCCTCTGAAAGAACACTATGCTTAGTGTCCCAGACTGACTGAGTTGGGCTCTAGGTAAGTGACAAAAGAATCAACTGAAATTATTACTGCAGAGATATACTGTGATATCTTATCATACTGAGAATTCCTACACATATACAGACCTCTATTAACTGAATGTATATGGCAATAACTAATCTCCTTTTACATACCTGCATTTCCCTTAACACTGGATGATCATCAGAATTTGGAAAAAGAACTTTCATTGCATATGTCTGGTAATCCAGGAAAGGTATGCCACCAGCAGTGAGATCACTTGTTAAATCAGTCATTTCAGTCTGCAACTCAGCAAAAGCTGAAAAAAAAGTAGGGATCATGAACTTTTCATAGGAATTAATAGAGAATGACAGGCATAGCATAAAACTGTACCTAGCACAGAAGGTAGGTGTTTTAAATACCTTGTCTTGTTGCCTTATTGTATGTCTGTAAAATTAATAAAATGTTAATATTCCCCCCAATGGCAGGCTCTACCTATTTACAGGTATTAGCCATTACTAAGACCAGGAGCAGTGGTCTCGTTATTATAGAGGCACCTAATAGATGGGCCCCCATTGCCTTTTACGAAGGGATGGACAAATTACATCCATGCCTATGCCAGGATTCGAGCCCCAGCCTTTTGGTAATGCAGTCAGAGTCACTAACCCCTATATTTTTAGCTAATAATTAGAGATGCAGTAATGAATAAAACTGAAAATTAATTAAAGGAAGTTGATTTAATTATTGTATATGTAGAAGCTTTGAACAAACTAGTATATATAATACCTGCACATTAATTATATTACTTATTCTGAAAATACTTGTTGCTGATTTACTTTTCTTTTTATGTATTTGTTTGCACTTGGCGTATTTTTGAAACTGGTACATTGCATTCTTATATTAATTGCTGTGTTACTTTACTTCACCTTAAAACTTCCTATCCCCCTTTTTTTATAGTTTTACAAAGACCTCTCTTTTTTTTTTCAGATATATATGCCTGAAAGGCAAATGTATGCAGTCAGTTTGCCATTTTAGTTCAGAATGTTACAGTACTTAACCACATTTTTTCCCCTTAAATT
Organism: Stegodyphus mimosarum; assembly: GCA_000611955.2. Taxonomy (NCBI): domain Eukaryota; kingdom Metazoa; phylum Arthropoda; class Arachnida; order Araneae; family Eresidae; genus Stegodyphus; species Stegodyphus mimosarum. The sequence continues at coordinate 28,029 of KK113709.1, forward strand.
ATTTACTGGGTTTACAGAAAATGTACCAATTGAACTACTATTGAATTTGTTTGTCCATGACAGCCTTTACATTTTTAAGAAACTGTCAAATCTGAGAAAAATGCGATAGATCCATCTTAAAACTGCAAGGAGGCAAGATGCAGACAGAGCTAACATCATGCTCGGAGTCTGAGCCTGAGTCAGTTTTTCACTGCACAGCCTCCCTCTTTTTGTCAGCCCTCATGGTTACAATGGGATGCTATGGGTGCAGACAATACTCTTGATAATAAACTCGTTATATTTTTAATTTAATGTGATACAGTGGTTTGTTGTTCTACAACCGGATGTTTAAAAAGAAATGACACATAAAATATAAATATTTAATCTTCCATAAGTAAACCCTTTTTATACAAAAAGTAATCCAAATATTTCCATTTGCATTGGTTCTGCATTCTTTGTGCTTGAACTCACTAGTCATGGCTGTTTTTGCACTGAAAGTAGTTTGCAGTGAACTTACAGATTACAGATTACAGTTACAGATTAGACAATGCTGGATTTAATGAATTCGATGCTGTTTATATGTTGTTTCTTGCCTTATTAACAGATAATGTATGTAAAATAATATCTTATAACATTATTGAAAAATGCTTATTTATTTTAACCACATAATTATTTTAAAATGAAATTTTGAATGTTTTAAATTACTCAAAATTAGTTTCCTGTTAAAGTTACTAAAATTAGCATTTTCATAGATAATAAATACTTATTTTTTTGACAAAATAAACTTCGTGTAAAAAAGAGGATTTTTATATTATTAAGAATTCGTATCTTAGTATTTGAATTCTTTAATTTTTGAGCAAGTTGTTTCATTAAACATGCAAAATCTCAAGAGAAAAATCAAATAATTTTCCGGTTGTAGCATGTTAATCACTAGCTGATGATCACGAAGTATTAATGAAATACGTTTTTAGGATCAAAACTATATTTATAGGCATATAAAATCAGCTAATTCTATGTTGTATGTTAATCGCTAGTTAATGTCATTATAAAACATTAATGAAACACATTTTGATACTCAAAAATTAATGCCTTTTAATTCTTTTATATTTTTCTTAAGCTAGAATGAATTTTTGAAATGTCATTTTTTAAGTATTTATGTAAATAATTTTCAAAACAATATATAAGAACTATTTTAATTTCAATTTTACATTTACGAAGCTACAAAATTGCGTGAACAAAATAATGATTCATTAAGGAAGTCAATATTGAAATTAACAAAATTTAAGTGGCATAAATTTTCCTAAAAAATTCAACACACTGTTGCTTTTTAAAATTATTATAGAGCAGATAGAATAAAAGCAAAGTAACAACCTTTCAAAATTAACAATATGCTAAAAATATCGCTCATATTAATTTTTAACTCAGTGTTAAAATTAATTTTGAATGACAAATTAAAAATATATAATTTTGATATTTTAAGAACAATATGCATAAATCTTGTAATATAAATAACATTTGTGATACATAATTAATTTCTTAAACTATAACATGACATATTCAGTTTCATAATATTTCCTCAGAATTATTATATGCATTTTTATGCATATCATGAAGATAAAGGACATTATTTGCACATGATTTCAATAACAATTTGTATCTTCCTTTAAATTCCAGAATGCAACTTTAAAAATTCAGCTTACTGATATAAAAATCTATTTTGTATTTTTTACTTAATGTATTTTGTAATTTTTATCAAGATTTCGATAACATGGATGACGTATTATGATACAAGTATTTAAATACACAGGAAATAAGAGATTGTGTAACTGAAACTGTCTTCATAATGCATTTCATAACTCTCTTTCGATAATATGGATCAGATATTATGAGGTATTTAAATGCAGAGGGCATAAGACATTGTGTGACTTAAACTGTCTTCGTGGAATCTAACTTTGTGAATTTCTGATTACATTCATATTTATTTATATTACAAATCAGAACTGTTTTTGTTTCATAGAATATTTTTTTACATTCTTTGCCATTAAATACAGAAATAATTTTTTACATTTTTTGCCATTAAATACAGAAATAATTTTTTACATTTTTTCACATTAAATACAGAAATAAGTTTAGAAATTTTATCTTTTTATCCAGAATTCAATATATTAGTTTTTCTGGTTATTTATAAGTTGAAGGATGTCTGAAAACACTATGTTATATTTAGCATAATTTTTTTTATTAAAGTATTATTTATTATGATATATCTCCATGCAATTTTGATTTTACTACTGTCACTTTAATTAGCCATCTATAATTAAGTAGCTCAGTAGAACTAATTGCTTTGAAATTACATTCTCATGCCTATCACTCCTATCAATAGCTTATTCTCATTTATTGCAAACTGCTAGTGCTTCTAAAATTTAATTATGACAAGTTTAAAACACGTTTTAATAGTGTGACAAAAATGTTTAGTTTATAGTTTATTTATAAAATGGTGTTTTTATTAGCATGTTTAAAACAGAGAGAAAATGCATTGAGTTAACAGCACTCTGACTAGGCAAATAAAAACAAGTGGAGCAGAAAAGTTTATCAGTGAAGAGCTTTCAACCATTCTTACAAAGAGGGCTGTCCATAGCCAATCCATTTACTTTTCACCTCCATGCAGGGAGCTGTTGAACAAAAAATAGCACAATACTCATTTAGAAATAATTTTATTAAAAAAAATTTCTGAGACAGTTTTATCTGCAGCTTTTAAGAAATATTTGTAGCCTTAACACTTGGGCCATTAACTGATTAAATTGTTAAAAAAGAGAAAGGACATTTTAAAAAAGTTGAAAGAGAAACAGCAGCAATACAAAAATCAAAATATACTGCCCCTCGTTTTTAATAATAAAATATAGTCTGTACTGTCTGTTTCTTTTTAACAGATATTGTCTACAGCAGATTAGACTACTTAATTATAGCAAAACATACCAATGAATAATGAAAAATCTGTTGATGAAGAGAGAACCTTTATGGAGAACTTTTTGAAAGAAAACTGGAATGTGTTTATCACACACTAGGAAACCATTACCAGTGGGCCAAATATGTCTCATACTCAAGAAACAAAATTTTTAATTTGATAGATCACACTGAGCAAAAAGATTAAATGAAATTTACTCAGAAAGAGGGTTGGTCAAACCAAAAATTTCCCAGAACTGAATTTTAAATCTACCATGTTGGCTATATGAAAAACCTAAATTTATAACAAAAGGAATGCATTCAGCATGAAAATAATAAATATTTAATAATAAAGATAGAATAACATGCCGAACAAGTAATAATTTTGAAGTCAAGCAATAAAAGTCAGCGTTATATTTGCAAAATTTTCACAGATACAAAAAATTGAGCAAATATAAAGCTGATTTTCGTTGGACTTCAAAATTATTATTTAATAATAGTTTATGAAATTATTTATAAATTTCAATTCACAAATAAATATATGAGAAAAAATTTTAATCACAAAGAAAGAAAACTACATTCATACTCCTGCAAATATGCAAAAAGAAATACACTAATGTATGATGAAACTGATACAAGGTTTGAAGAAAAATTTTATACAAACATATAAAAGGATTAAAGAGAGTCATTTTAATAATATTATATAATTTATTATGAAGCAAACACTTTTTTTAAAAAAAGTTATTTCAGTAGAGCACCTATATCTGTTTTGGATATAAAAATATACTTTATTACATATCACTAATAAACTGCACTATTCTTATACTCACCTTCTTTACATTCACTGGCCACCCTTAATTCCAACACATCCATTTGTTCCTGCATATTTTTCAACACACGACTACTTTCAGTTGACTTTTGCCTGTATGCAATCAAGATGATGATGACAATAATAACAAGAATACAACCACCCACAATGACTCCAATAATAACAGGTTTTGATAAGGCACTATCATGAGATGAAGGTAATTCGTAGCTCAGTTTCCCAATAGGAAATTTCAAAATATCCCCAACTTCGACCTAAAATTTAAATTTGGATTTTTAAAAAGACAACTGATGTATTACATGCACATTTATTATATTTATGATATATTCCGTTAATGCCTAATAGTTATAAATAAAGATTTGAATACATAATGAGCAAGATTTTACTTTAACAGAACATACCACAACTTCAGGAAGTTGCCCAGGGACAGGCAAGCCAGAAATATCACGTGCATGAGGTTGAGAAGTGGGTGGTCGGCAGGTGAGCTGTGAGCGTGAGAGGGAAGTGACATTGCAATAACTTGTTCCAATTCGTACTAAAACATCTGATTCTTGTGAAGCTCTGTCTAAATTTTGGCCCTACAAAAAGAGTAGATGTGATGTCACTGAGTTGAGAAATGCAAATAATTTTTTAGCTATGTTTTCATCTTTATTGATTTCAACAATGCACAGCTTTAAAAAATTTCTTTGCAAACTTACATAAATTATTGTTTCAATAGATTCAAAAGTATCAAAATGAAAATACATGATTTCAGAATTTTCCTGAGCACTAGCTTATTACTTTTAGTTCCCTAGTACACTTAAAAAAAAAGAAAAAACACCACCACCACGAGTCATAGGAAATGCTGGCTTCAATAAGTACCAGAGGTGGGGGAAGATATTTTTAGTTATCACTTTCTTTTAAATATAATTTTTATTGTTTCAGACTCCCAAGACTTCCCAAAGTTCAATAAATCTCACCTATTTCTGTTACAATAGATATTTTACGTTATTGCCGAGAGCATCATTAACGTTACTGCAATAAATTTTGTTAAGTCAATCAATACAATTTGTTCATTATTGTCATTCAAAATTCTTATTATACTTTATAAAAGACAATTACAACTTAACTTTATGCAACTAGAGTGCACAGTGGGCCTAAATTAAGATGTAATATAAAAACATGTAGTAAGATAGCTGCGGTTGATTTTTGGGCACAGATTATTTATTTTAGGTTTAACTGACTGCACGGAAATGCTTTGTTCTGTATTGGCGTGGATTTTATATATTTTTTTATACTGGCATAAATGAGAAATTTACAGGCCTCTGTAGTTGAGAAGGATCAACAGCATTAATTTTGCTTCCTTGTGTATGCAGACAAAATTCTTTCAGACTTCGGTTTCAAAACCTGACTTCTAGTGTGCTCCGAGGTCAAATCTGTAAACGCCCCGTATTCCACCGAGTTTAACATAGACAGATTTTTACTCACACTGAACACAGTCAATAGTCTTTCAAAGGCATTCAAGCACCTTTTTTGAGCTGTTATAAAAAGAAGTTCAAATGACTGTTTAAAGCTTCAAGATACACCTGAACATTTTTTTTTCTTTTCTTTTTCTTTTTAAGAATCATGATGTTAATTTCTTCCAAGAAGATTTTTTTGAAAGTGGATGCAATAATTATCTTCCTTTCCCATTCATTCCAATCAATACATATGCTTCCTGTTAAATGAAGACACTATGGTGTTTGGATTAAAAATCTGTGGCATTATTTCTCAGCCCAGATAGATTAATTTCACTCACTTTTCTAAAAATTTCAACCAATATGCCCTTTTACATACCCAGTCTTAATTATTTTTAACTATTGCCAAATCAGCATCATGGTTCCTTAAAATTGCTATTACCTGTGAGTGCCTTTCCAGCAAAAATGTCAATGCTTTTCCTTGAAACAACCATCTTACTTCCATGTGTAGCAAAAGAGACTCATGTCAGCTTCCCATATTCTTTGCACCATTTAGTTTGCTTTTAAAAGGTCGAAATTCTACACATTTTATTATCACATTTATTATTGAACACTAAGTTGCTACCAATGAAAACACACAAAGAAAATGCACATCATAATACATGGAAGGATCATTTCAAAATCACAATATTACCACTATGAACATTCAGGGATTCTTGAAGTATCAAGAATGGGTGAAAAGATTTTCGAATGTGAAATGCCAAGGAATGGCCAAGCATTAATTTCCACATTCAAAATGTTATTCCTAATTTTTTTTATTCTACATTTTATTTCTTATTCTTTAATTTTATTAATTTATTTTATTTTTGTGGAATGGCTAAGGAGAAACTCGGAAATGCACACTGCTTTAGATGAAGAGCAAGATAAAAAGTTAATTCTGTCCTACATGAGATGAAGCTCAAAATAAGCCAAGCTTTGATACTTTAGGTGGACACCACTGAAAAGACATAGATGCAATTGGTATTGGAACTATCTGAATAACAGAGAAGTGTTCAACCCATTTGAAACATTAACCAGCTCCAGATAATTTCTGCTACTAGTTAGATTAAAGTAAATGATGTAAAATTACTTAACTGGGTCAGTCAAAAATCTTAGTAATGCGATAACTGTTACCTGTGAAAGAGAGAATAATTTTTTTAATGCAATTTTTACTTGCGAATGAAGATGTACTTACATTTATTGTTAAATAATCACTTTTGTAGTACTTGATATGATTTTCTTCTGTAAATTTGTAATACAAAGGATCAGGATACATGTAAAATTTTGGAAAACCTGGTCTTTCACTTAAGTTCTTAACTTTCTCAACATTATCCATCAGGAAACCAAAATCAAGTTCAATTGCTTCATCTCCAGAAAAATCGAGTTTTGATGGGGGCACAGCAGGACTCCAGCATTTCATCTCTGTTGATGATTCAGCTTTGCAAGTCTGAAATATTACATTTTAATTTCTCAAAGCAGTGCTATCTTAAAATTGAAATAGGAATTTAAGTTTGGAACATTTGACACCAGCTAATAAACTTTTTAAGAATTAAAATTGTTAATTTTGATTGAATTCTGAAATACTTACGCTAGTATATTCTTGGTTGTCAACTAAAACATACATCATTGGTTGCTGCACTGCATTTAAGTTTGTCCCATGCACTGTTATGCTGATACCTCCACTAAAAACAGAGCACCAAAATTTATTCAGAAATATTACATGTATTTATTCACTAATTACATACATGAATTTATGATCATATTACCTTTATTCAAGGCATTGTAAAGTTAGTATTTATACCTGGGAATTCCTTTGGGAGTGCCCCGTTGGCCTGAGCCAGATTCCACACTACCAATTACTGGATCATCTACATATAGAAAATTATAATCTTCAAATATTCGCAGACCATTATCAAATTTCACTCTGACTTTTCCTGGGCCTTTATCTTTAGATGCTGAAGTGGTGCAGTCAACGTAGTTACTTCTTCTCCTAAAATGAATAAATAGGTGCACTATAGTTGACTATATTTTGAAAAATGCATAAATCAAAGACCAGTTCACTGGATATTTTGATAACTGAGACTAAAAGAATAAATAAATAAAAAAAAAAGATATTTCATTATACAGTACCTCTGTTAGGATTCCATGAAGATGTAAAAGTTAAATATGTTTAAAATTCAAAAATGCCGTACATTTTAATAAATACATAGAACTACATTCAGACAGAAAAAACACATGTCGATAGGAACAACTACTTCCCCCTTTCTCAAAGGGAAAGCTTACATAGAAGAGATTAATTATAAATACTGCACATATGTGTGGACATGTTAAATAAGAATGAACATTTGGATTTAACAAAAAATTATGAAGATTCACTAAAAATACTGATTTTTAAATTTACCTCAGCTGCTGCCTCTCTTAAGTTTATTTAAGTATTACACAGTACCAGATTTTAGTACACATCCTTTTTTAACATTTAAACACAACTGCGCCATCTATATACACACCATATCAGTCCTAATATAAAACCACCCTGCATTTTCAAGTTGTTTTTATGTGGTAAATAATTAGCTTACATAAGTAAGACATGAGCCTGATATGTTGGTAGCATTATTTTATATGAGAAATAATAACTAAGTGTCCAAATAACCTAGATAGAGAGAAAAAAGTTTACATTAAGAGAAAAACACATTTTCTCTTAATGTAATTATTAAGAAATGGTAAACTACACTTGTGCTAAAAAATTAAGCAATAAACACTAAAAGAAAAGGTACAAATGTTAAAAGGGGAATTCAAACATAAAATTTACTTATGAGGTAGCAGCTGCATTGCTGAATGCAAATAAGTAATAAAAATTAGCATAAAATAGCATTAGTGAATTTTAGGGTTGCAAAACACGAGTTATGGGACAATGGGTACAACCTAATGGTAAGTAGATCTGAAATGTTAGTTGAAGTGCAAATTAAATAAATCATAAAACTAAATACAATACTAAATTATGGCAAAGTTACGGAAAAAGAAGATAACAAGCTTAAAATAGAAAGCCATCATCCAAACAAGGTTCTTGTCGGGACTTTTTTAGAAAATGAAGGCCTTATATTATTACCAGGAAACAATCGGAATTAAATTACAGAAACTGTATAAACAAAATTATTTATATATTAACATAATTTATCATCCTGTATTATTCTCCTCATGGTTTAAAATAACCCAATCATTTTACAATATAAAATAAGAGTTTAAATTTGGTAGTTAATGCCTGCTTTTTTTTAGAGAGAGTTAATGTAAAATCTTGTAACTTCTATCTTCTTGTATCTAATAAAGTATTAATTAAAAGGTTGATCTCTTCTTGAAGATAATTCATTTTAGTGCAATTTTTTTTTATTCTATGAATTTCATTTACAATAATGTTATAAACATCTTTTTCCATAATATAGATTCCCAGTGAATAAATTGAATAATTTTAAAATGGAAATCTCTTCTTTTATCAGTTTATAAATAGTTTACAAATAGTATTTTATGAAGTTTACTATTTTTGAAATGAAAAATATGTAAATCTAAATATTTAATTTCGTTTTCCTTATTATTTTTTGAAAGATTAAACTTTTTGGGTAAATAGTGTATTCTATTTTCTTGAAGTTATTAACTGCAACAATATCATCAATATATCTAAACATATAACTGAAAAAAAATTTTATCGCCTCGCTTACTAGATTTTTGGAAGTTATATGTTTTTGTGAAAAGGTACAGGTTGCACACAAAAGTGGAGAAAGCTGTTCCCATAGGTATCCCCCCTTTTTTTTTGCCGGAAAAAAGAGTCCTTATATTGTATGTAACCATTAAAAAGTGCACAATTAAGGTGATTTTTCCTGAGTGAAACTAGGCTGTTATAAATCTCTGCAAGTAGAAGAGAATTTGAACATTTTCAAAATCATAACAATTTATATCATTTAGTTCCAAGTTTTAAGTGTGGAAAGAATAAAAATGTTATTCTTTATAATCTAATTGTAATGATATTCTTTATTAACTGATTAAAAAAACTAGCAAAATTTTTTAAGTGATATATATATAGACATATATAAAACAGAATATGTATGAATCCTTGAAAAGGTTCACATCGTAACTCACCCAGTAACTTTACACTCCAATCCATCAACAAATGCTTCAGCTCTACTCCCAGCATCCATATGCAAACCCCATATTTTCAGTTTCGTACCACCAGATCTAGGTCCCTTGCTAGGTACAACTGAAGTTATTCTTGGATTCTAGAAAAAAAGAAATTTAATGGTAAAAACTAAAATACAAAAATAAAGAGGAAGTAAAAACAATTTAATTATTTTGAAAGTGACACCTTTCTCTGTTTTATACAATTTTAAAGACATTTAAATATTATGTTTCAAAATTCAAAATTATAATTAGAAAGATCAGATTTCTCTGATCTCCTAAATTGAAAAGTAATATCAGTATTCTTATTTTCCTCATTATAATCAATATAAATTCAATGACAAATCTAGCTTGATGATTTTAAAAATATAAGTAAAACAGCTATTTCTTATACACAAAGTTACAGAAAAAAAAGAGTAATATATTATCAAACTTAGATGTTTCAGATCTAGAAAAGTATCTTAATTACTGATATTACCTAATTAAATAAAAGTTCGAAAGAGCAGAATTTTTTCCGAGTTATTAAAAACACAAAAATACAAACAAAAAAACACAAAGCATTAAAGAGTAAAATATTTTATAGCAGAAACATTCTAAATTTTTGTTATAGCAACTACAAGAAAAAGCAAAAAATAGTATTTCCAATAACTTCATGTGTGCAAAACATTTACTACACAAATCATACATGCATCCATATATAAACACAAAAGAAGTAAAAAAAAAGTATATGCTCACAACAAAAGAGTAATGCTTCTGAGATCTAGCAATGTAGTCATTTTGAACTTTTACTACAATTGGGCCTGAAATAGAACCTCCTCCAAGACCAGTGGTAAGATTTCGAGGGCTTTCAACCTGGCACACTATTCTGATGGGAGTAAAAAATATTACTTCAATTTCACCTTATGATAGAATAAACAGCAACCAATTCAGGTTACATAAGGGAATAAAATATGAAAATTAGCAATTATGTGGTATGACTTTTAGTAAAATAATAAATATAATTCTAAATTTTCAAATTAATACTGTTCTTAAAAGATTTTTAAATATTAGTGATAAATATGAAAATAGAAGTTTAAATTATGAGAACATTGAGTACAGTACTGCTCTGTTGATGGAGATATATCTCTCAAAATTCTTTCAAACAGTTAGATACAATTTTGGCATTAATGTAATTTACACAGTCTTCCTTTTAAATAATCACTGTAATTTAGTCTTCCATTAAAAAAATCGCTGTAATTTACAGTCTTCCATTAAAATAATCACAGTAAGGGAATTTTTCAATTTCCTCTATTAATAAAATCTATGTCTGGTCTGAAAGAAGAATTTTATAATCCAACATCAAAACTTAATTCTTGAGTAATTTACACAAAAAGCAGATTAAAAAAAAAGAGCTGAGGACATGAATGAAGAAACTTACAGAATAAGCAATGATACCAGTTATCACAGAAGCAGTCACAACTGTTAGGAAAATTATGAGCATGCATGTGTGCCTCTACAGGTAGTAGGAATTCGTTCATGGTATTGAAAAGGGAGTAGTCCATGGTATCTGCCATTCAAACCATGAGTGAACACAAGAATTCAAAAATGGACAATCAAAAGTACAAAATGCAGTTTTTATGATAAAAGGAGCAGTAGGTACTTAAATATAGTGAAGAATGACAAAAAAAAAAAGATAATGCATGGAATGATTTACAAAGGACATTTGTTGGTGGCAGAAAGTGAGCGATACGTAGCTCTATGCATATTACGAATGTCACACAAAAAGGATGACATATTCATGAAGAGCAGCATGCAGCAAAAGACCACACTGCTGAAAAGGCAAATATGAGCTTTCTACATCATCATACAAACAAATCAAATTTCTGTAGAATGTGTGCACAAAGGTTTGAACCATTCGAAAGTTTAAAACACATGTTGTAAGGTGATGTCTCTGTAATTACTGCAGCAGTGTATTGCAGGAACAGTTTCCTCTCAGTGGTGAGGGGATTTTGTGCAAGGTTTTGCTTTGAGCTAGAATCAAAACACAACCAGAAATCAACCACCTTGTAGCCAATTAAAAAAATCTACAACTAAAAAATAGGACATTCTCTACAGCCAAAAAACTGAAGGCCATCTAACTCTTTGTCATGGATCATGAAACTATGATGAATATGGAAAACTACAGGAAACTGTTAGCCAGCTTATAAAGTACAATAAAATTTACAAGACTGTACATTTTTCTTGTTTATCTTACTTCTCATAACAACACCTGTCACTATACAGCAAAGATCAGCATATATTCAAATGAGAAGTCCCAGAAGACTCGCAGAAAATTAAGAAACATATTCTTGATTTACTCTTACCAAGAATGCAGTTTTGGTTTGATTTATTAAGCTCCAGACTGCCAAACTACAATTCCTGTGTTCCACGCTAGCCGATAAATTTGGCCTTTTATGTTTATCACAAAAGAAGGCTCTAACACCACAGCACATCCTCGTTTTCATCTATTCAAAGTGCAGGACTACAAATTGTGATATGAACTGCTTTTCAGAAGCTCTGCTTCCTAAACAGCCAGTGGGTTTAGCTGACAGATGTGTCCCCAATTTATCAGAATTCAACTCAGATACATATATCTCGATGTAATAGCACTCTCATATTATCTTACTGTGTATGAACCTTCAACATTATACAACAATATCGCCATAATGGCGACCTGGAGAACAAAACATTTCCACCCACTGACGACAAATAACAAACTACATCACACATACCAAGGTGCTCCTTTAACCACACTCCACCACGCAATAATATGGATCCAAATACAACACGCCCCCCCCCACACACAAACTGGAGCCACAGTCACAGCCCATCAATATAACAATCAATCATATCAATGCACTGAGCTCACAACCCTGCCCACAATGCAAGCTCAGTTCACTATGATCAATCCCACCTCCTCATATCGCATCAGAAACACTTAGGAAAGGAGTATGTATGAGAATCTACTACATACGAGTTCTTTCGGATTAGTGATGTGATATTCAACTGCCAAGTAACAGACCTAGGATCAAATCACAGGGTCAACATAATCTTCAAGGGCAAACCAACCTCATGCATTGCTGCACTTGTGAGGTTCTAACAGATGGCAATATGAGCAAGCAACCATAAGAATACCTGTATGCATGAGAATTCATATATCATGCTGGCACACTGAATAAAGAGTACTATATCATTTCTCTAAAGATGGGAACAAATTTCTGATTTGCCTTCAAAGAATGAACTTTTGATCTGATGCTAAAAGTATTAGGATATGAAATGACAATTCAGAAAAAGATGATGAAGTTCTGAACAATGGATGATATTCACCTCAGTAGATAAAGCTTCAATCACAGCACATAACTCACTGTAATAACTTATAATAGGTCCTTCAATTCTTAACATCCCACTTCCCCACAAACCAGACACACAGATTTTTCACTTTTTGGTGTATTGAAGAAATGTGATTTCTGTGAAAAGTGTACTGTTTATTTAAATCTCAATTGAATAATCATGAAAAACAATATTTTTAAACAAAATAGAGACACTGTAAGGAATTACTGCACTTCTTCACATATGCTCCTGTAGTATAAATTATAGCACATCCAGCTAGCAAAGTTTGAAGATCCACAATTCGAGTCCTTGTGAGAATATAGCCAATCATTCATGTTTATTGCTCCAAAAAGTGTGGGGGTCTTTACAACTGGTGTTACTAGGTGTCTTTACAACAGTATTATTAATTTACTTCACATTTTACTGACCACACATTATAGTACTATTTCTTGCCAATACAGCTCATTACATAACCAAATTAAAAATATTTTGAAATATGACACTGAAGAACCCCAACTTTAAAACTGAAATGTGTGTGAGGAGCAGCTGATTTATCAGACATCGATAAAGGTCAAATCGTTATGGCTTGGTGATTGGAAACATCAATATCAGAAATGGCGCATTTAGATGGCTGTTCACGTGCAGTTGTGAGCACATATCTAAAGTGATGTATGGATGGTGAAATGACTAGTCACCTGCCAGCAGTGTGTCGTTGATGGCACATTGATTCTAGAGGAGATTGCTATGCATTGTTCGCCATGACCGAAGAGCTACAACAGCTGAAATCACCACAAGCTACAACAATGGTGACCCAGTCTTTTGCAATACATTGTGCAGTGTACATTGCTGCACATGGGCCTATGCAGCCGGAGGCCCATGCATATCCCTGCACTGGCGGCACGTCATCGCCAGCTGTGTCAGCAATGGGCCAAGAAACATCGGAATTGGACGTTAGAAGAATGGAAGAAAGTTGCATGGTCCGATGAATCTCATTTTCTGATCCATCACATCGATGGGCGTGTGCTAATATGCCGATTTCCAAATGAAACCCTGGCTCCCTGATGCACAGTTGGACAGAGACAAACTGGTGGTGGGGGTTATTATGGTGTGAGCAATGTTTTCATAGAGCACATTAGGACCTATAATTCCCATTGAACAGTCCCTGCCATCTGTGCGCTACAAGAACATCATTGCAGACCAGGTTACCTATTCATGACAACAATATTTCTGGCAGGAGATGGTGTTTATCATCAGGATAATGCACCATGTCATAAGGGTCGAATTGGCAGGGAGTGGTTCGAGGAACATTCCAGTGACTTTCAAGTCAAATCTTGGCCTCCAAATTCACTTGACATTAATCCAATAGAGCATTTGTGGTCCCACCAGGAAAACCAAATTTATGCTGCCACGCTACCCCCTCATAATGTACGGGAATAGCAGGACCAGTTGGTGAGGGCTTGGTACCAGATACCTCAGACATATCATCACCTTGTGGAGTAAATTCCATGCCGGGTGTTGGCAGTTTTGAGGGCTAAAGGGTGGTCCTACATGTTATTAAAAAGGTGGTCAAAATGTAATGGGTCTTTGGTACGTGTGTGTGTATGTATGTATATATATACACACACATATACATATACAGGTTATCATAAATTAAGGAAAAATCACAAAAATAGCGATAACTCCCTAAAAAATAAGCCAAACCGTGTAAAATTTGAATATGTTGCCAAGTAAGAGTAGCTGAGTAAAATTGCAATATGCAAATTATTGGTGCTGCGCTCGGAATACATCATCTGCGAGGAGCATAAAAGTCCATGTTTGAGAGCAAGCCCATATATTTCTCTGTGATAGTGACATCAGAAATTTGAGACAGCCAATTTGTAACAAAGACCTCCACGCATCATTTGCCTGCAGAACTATGATGGAGAGCCATTGGAAGACTAGAGGCAGGACAAATTCAAACAGAAGTGGCCAGATGGCTAAATGTGAGTCTTTCTGTGGTTCATAGACTTTGGAGGCATTTTAACCACAGATTCGGCATCTAGGAGGTTCAGACAAGGACAGCCAACTGCTACGACGAGCGCCAATGACCGATATTTGACATTAAGTGCACGTAGGAATAGAACCGCTACTCCGACTCTTAGACCCTTCCTTGCTGCAGCCACCGGTAGGTTTGTGTCAATGTCAACTGTGCGTAGAAGGCTTCACGAAGGTGGTCTGTATGCAACGCGACCAGCCATTTGCGTGCCACTCCCGTCGCGCCATAGGAGGGACCATTTGCAGTGGGCACGACATGTCCACTGGATGCCTTATCAACGCAGGCCTGTTCTCTTTACGGATGAGTCCAGGTTTAGTCTAGAAAGCGATAGTAGGCGTTATTTGATATGGAGAGAACCTGGAACCTGTTATCATCTGTCAAACATCCGTGAAAGAGATGCATATGGAAGAGGCAGTGTCTGTGTTTGGGTTGGCATCTCTTCGGGTGGACGCACAGACCTCCATGTCTTTCCAAGGGGAACTGTGAATGCTCAAGTTTATAGAGATGACATTCTTGATGCTTATGTGTGCCCATATGCCGGGGCAATAGGCGATGCTTTCCTGTTACAGGACAACAACGCAAGACCACACAGAGCTCGCATCGTAGATGATTATCTTCAACAGGAAACAATTATGCGCATGGAGTGGCCAGCTGGATCCCCTGACTTGAATCCTATCGAGCACGTTTGGGATGCTCTAGGGAGATGTCTGTCTGCTCTCAATCCAGCCCCTCAGACCCTTACCGCGCTTGCAAATGCTTTGCAAAAGCAATGGCTTTCGCTTGCTATGGAACTGATAGACCGCATAATTGAATGCATCACACATCGCTGTGTGTGCTGTATTGCTTCTAGAGGCGATCATATTCCATATTGAAGGCACGTTTCCTATAGCAAACAAACACTTTTGATTTGTTTATTTTATACATGTGCTAATTTCTATACTACCATAATTGTCTGGTAATTTCTTTTTATGTTATTTGATACCTTACTATTTGTTGTATATTGTGGGTAAGTTCCATAAAATTCTACATGTAACTTTTTCAGTAGTCATGATTTTTGTGATTTTTCCTTAATTTATGACAACCAGTGTATATGTATATATATCTGTCAGGCCTGCCCGACAACTTCTGGTTGTAATTTTGAACACCTGTTGTAGTAAAACCTTTCAATAAAATGTTTTCTGTCCCATTAATGTGTTGCTGTTTATGTCCTTTTTCTTTGCTCCTTTGCACCATAGCTCGCAACTACAGCATTTGCGACCTTATGTGATTCAGACTTGTCTCTGTACTCCCTACACAACCTGTAAGTATGTCGGTCTGGTAATGATTCACCCTGTATGTACATATATATAAATGCATATATCTTGATGTAAAATATTATATTACATCTTTATAATGTAAACTAAATAAATAAAAACATTTTCAATTCTGAAATAGCAAACTGGCATATAAAAAATCTGCAAAGGCAAAAAACTATTTAGTTTTTTACAACAGTATTTCAAATTTTTTATGTACCATCTCATTATTCCAGAATTCAGTGTGATATTTGAATTAGCTTACAGTATGTTTAGAATTTTATAAATATTGCCACTGAGTTAATGCAATTTACAGGGCATAATTTGGGTTTTGCTTTTGAACTTTATTTGCCCTTGGTTTAAATCATTCAAAGTTTATTTTTATATTTTTATATATTGTCTTCAATATTACATGCTTAAGTCTAAAATAGGTCAAAGGAATGAGGATATGTACAATGCAAATTTATTTTTCATGTTAGCATTAATTAATTAATTCGATATACCTTTAGTTTTAAACATATATTTCGAAAGCTGTATGCATACAAATGGATGCATGTTGATACAAAATGTTTACTAGATATTTGTATATGTGAAATTTTGATTTAGTTAATATGTTTCCCCCAAAACACTTTAATGTAAACATCTAATAATGTAAACTAAATATATAAAAATTTTCAATTTTGAAATAGCAAATTGACATATAAAAATTTTCTGCAAACTTTCTATGTGCCAGCTCATTATTCCAGAATTCAGTATGATATTCGAAATAACCTAGATTATGTTTAGAATTTTATAAATATTGCCCCCGCGTTAATGCAATTTACAGTGCATAATTTGAGTTTTGAAATTAATTTGCCCTTGGTTTAAATCATTCAAAGTTTATTTTTATATCTTTATATACTGTCTTCGATATTACAATCTTAAGTCTAAAATATGTCAAAGGAATGAAGATATGCACAATGCAAATATATTTTTCATGCTAGCATTCATTCATTTATTTACTTATTCGATATACATTTAGTTTTAAATGTATATTTCGAAAGTTGCATATATACAAATGTATGTATGTTCATACAAAATGTTTATTAGATATTTATATATGTGAAATTATGACTTAGCTAATATCTTACCCCAGCAACACTTTAATGTAAACATCTAGCAAATAAGATCGGTCAAATAAGTGCAAATTTATTTCAAGCACCTGCCATACTTTCTTCTCGATAGTGCAAGAGAAAGCGACAGAGGTCTTCCTATGACATCATGATGTGGTTGACCATTCAACGTGTTTTCTCTATGTGCAAACCTTGTTGATTTTACTAACCTTGCCCACTGGGTTTTAGCTGCCCGCCTTTGCTGACTTCAGGTGATTTTCAAATCAAAACCAGTATGCGGTGAAGCAAATATGCAGGGTGCTGATGAAATTCATTCTACTTGAAATGCTAGTGAAGTACGAAGCATCAATCTGCTATATGAGAATCAGTTTTTTTGTTATTTAAAGTCGAAATTTTTATTCTGCAGTGTGCTTTGCATTCAAATTTTGGACTTTACGGAAAAATTTCGCTGTACAATTAATCATTTTTGCACTCAAATATTTCATAAATAGTTATTATTACATTAATATTTCTGATTGCAGCCATTGCAGTGGTCACCCTCTCAAATACTGACCATATCCTTAACTGCTTAGCTTTAGGCGAATAGCACAGTACGCGATTCTTACCCCTCAGCTAGCAGAGCATCAAGGACATGATCAAACTAAGACATAGGTGGATTTACAGCAAGTTGTTATTAATAAGAAATGTTAATTAGGATTATTTAGTGCTTATGAAGATGTTTTTGAGCTCCCTAATTGTACAAAAGAATTTTTTAAAAATTTTAAAGGCGTTGTGTTTTTAACTGTTCCAGAATAAGATTTAGGTTTTAAGATAGGATTAAATTTGGAACTGCTTCTGTTAAATGTTATTTGTTCCTGTTATGGAAAGGGCATTAGAATTGCCCATTTTGTGGCTAACATTATTATTATGCTGAAAATTGATGGATTTGATGAAGTTTGGTTTTTAGAAATTTGGGGCAGCCATTGATTCTTAAAAGTAAGGTGTAGAATCTGCATTGCATATGAAAATTTTATATTGAGATGCTTTCAGATTTCTTTAATAGTTTGGGTTTTATAGTTCAGATTTCTTTAATAGCTCCCTAATTTTAAAAAAAATAAAATGTTCCAATGACAGCTTCCATTCAATCATTTATTACAAGTAATTTTTTATTACCTTCTCATGTCATGAAATGGATTTTTAATGGAAATAAAGCTGGCAACTTAAAAGTTATTTCTAACATCAAAGGAATAAGAATTAAAAGCTTTATGTCAAAAATTCACATTTTTAAATCATTCAATCTAGCACTGTGACAGGTTTTCAGATGTTGCTGGCGGTTTTGAATCACATTCATAGATGAATTTCAAGGCCTGCCTTTACGCCTGAAAAGTTTATTAACGTCTTACACAATTTTGAGTCAATTCTTCTCTGTAGTGTTGCTGTGTTGTTGAAGCTTTACTTCTTCCCCAAATTTAAATTCTTTGAGCAGGACTGTAGTTTCATAGCTTCATGACACTGGTGCTTATGTTGATTAGAATCTTATGATCATCAGGTAAACATAGATACTCATATGGGATGCCAATGGGTGCATATCCCCTTCACCTCTTGTCTGCATAGCCCATAATGTAGATAGCTGCCGTTACATTTCTGACATTCTAAGGACCTTGGCTGTGCGATATCTTTTGAGGTTTGTGTGATACAATCTTTTAACAAGATAATGCATGACCTCATGTTGCTCACACTATCCTGAATAGAAGATATTCAACTGCTGCATTGGCCTGCACATTCCCAGATCTTCCACACTCTGAAAACATCTGATCATGGGTTGCCTAGATACACCATTACAATTTAAGAATTCTGTCACTGAGCTGAAGCCGCATGGAATGAAATAGCCATATCTATGTCATCCAAGCTTAGTTTCGCTTAATACCCAACTTAATTACAGCCATTGTTGCTTGCCAGAGGTGGCAACTCTGCATGCTTAATGCTGCACATTGCGTGTCCCAAGCCACGTGCAAATTTAATTGGGTCTTTCTTCCATTATACTGTACATGTACAATAAATATGATTCATTTGTTTTCCTTTCTGAGGTAGTGATTTTACTGGATAGCAGGGTACATTGTGAAACTTAAAAGTGTACACACATATGTAAAATAATACTTGCTTCTGGTGAAGGAGAAAATTAGATGTACCCCTCAAAAGACATTAAGCTCCTTTTAGAGAAATTAATAAATTGTTACATAAATTCTCAAATTATCTCCATCTATTAAGGACACTAGTTACAAGTATAGACTGATAGCAATTAAAATTTTTAAAAAAGATGAAAGAATTTTGATTCCATATTAAAAATCACTCACTTGCTAGTTTTCCTGTAATTTTCCTTGTGTGGTAAACATTCAGCAATAGTTCGGCCATCAGCATCATATACAACCTTTACTCCTCCAGCGACATCTTCAAAAACACGACCTAAATTGATGCCTTCAATTGTTATGTTGGTACCACCTTCCCATGGTCCTGACTCGGGATAAAACTAAAAAATACAATCATTACATAAGTGTCAGAATAGGAGGGAAAAATTTACAAAGGAAAAGGTTAAATATGTGCAGTCAGAGCTCTTGTAGAGCTTTGGTAGATATTTTCCCAAGACTTCTGATCCTGCTTTTTACAACAAGAGCTCTGACATTAAACATGAGAGTGTCTGACATCATGGTCCCTAAAATCTAAAGAGTCGTTCAGCTCCATTACATAATTTTATCAGTATGAAATTGTATACACCTTTATTCAGATTGGGCTGTGTTCACTAAGACAAAAATGTTTACAATAGTGCACTGGTATAAAGGTGCCAGTATTGAGATCCAAACCAGATTTTTGTTAGTTTTATTAATTACAGTAGCACACTAAAAGCCTACTTGCACAGCAGTGCCCTAGCATAATGGTGACAGCACCTTCATGAAGGCTGCTAATTTCTAGTTAACGAAAATACTTTCATAAATTATGTTTTCATGCAGTGGTGAATCTGTGCTTCGTATTATGTTTAGTCTTGCACTATGAAGGTCCATGCATTGATAAACACTGAGCAATCTACAGTACACCCTGACACCTTCATGTTGAGGCTAAAAAAATTAAAGAAGGCATCCTTAGAATCAGGTGTTGTGGGCCTATGCAATAATCATAGATAAGATAGGCACATTAGTATCATCTGCATATGATCAAGATCATCGTGGGGGATTTTCTGCAAGAAACTAAGTCCACACTTGCATTGTAAAAGAGGAAACCATCTCATACAGCCAATTTGTTTGGAAAAAAAACTCAAGGAATAGAATTTAGGATGAATTACCCATCTTCTGTGGCTTTAATCACTTGGCTATTTGTCAGCTCAGAATTCCTAGAACTGAGCAAAATGGCATGAAAATCTATAATATATTAGGTAGAAGTTAAATGCTAAGTCTTCAGAATTTATGATTAAACACAGTGATCACTGCTCAGTTTTGTTTTCATAAGAAACCATTTACCTAAAAGTGACATAACGTTGATTCAGTGTAATTTAATTTACTTTCTCACGACGCCTGGAAACTGACATTCCTTTTTCTTTTGCTGCATTGGAAGAAGGTTATTCAATCACGCAAATTTGGAAATGTTTTTCAGGGCTTATTTTACAAATTACAGAACCATATCTGGCATATTTAAAATTAAAGTCTTCAGTATGGTCAGGAAAGATGATGCACTAAAAATCTAATTATATTATATATTTATATATATATATAAATAATCACATAACAATTTTTTAATACAATATATATGCACAATTATACATTATACATCTATACACATACATATTTACAAAAAGGTACCATGTGACATAAATTTCAATGGTCCGTAAGCCTAACTGATTTTATTCATTTCTTAAATTGATGCATATGACCAGTTGCTCAATAGATATTCAACATCATACCTATTAAAAATGTATCCCAAAAGTTTTGCTTTAGGAGTATGGTCTGAAATATGACAAAAATCAAAATGATGACATATAATTGCAAAAATAATGCCACTTTTCTGAACAAATGAATTTGGGTTATTCTTACCAAAAACCTAAAGTTCACAAGCCGTTTCTCTGCAGTATACAATAATTGAACATAACTGAAATCTTACCCTAGTAATTTTTGGATCAGGGCATGTCTGACTATGGTCAAGCCACTGTGTTGGATCAGTGCTGCACTGTTCATGTACCTGGCAAGATGATGGTGGATCTTGACACCACCCACAAGAATACTTATCCGGAAGTTCCAAGCATATTCCACAGTTTTGCGCCATTCCTTGACATCGATACACTAACACTAATATGGGAAATCACAAAAAGAATATTGATTTATATTATTAGATGCAAACTGGAGATGACAGAACACAATTTTTATTGCAGCCCATAAAATAATTGCACTCTGAAAGAATAAAACAATAGCAATATCATTCATTTACATACTAGAAATTTCTGATATCAGGTAAAGTGATGCCACATTATAAATTCAAGCATACTTTTGAAAAATACAAATATTTGCAATGGCCAGAAAATTCAAATGAAAATGGAGACTGTGCATGAAATTTTAAACATATTATAAGTTTTAACGTTAGTTCATAATCTTTATTTTGCAAATTCTATAACTTCTGTGATATGAAATACAGACTATATTGGATGTACATGAATATGTTTGGAATGAGCTAAGTACAATAACCACCCCCATATGTTATGTAAGAAATGAGTTTGGTAAAACTCGATTTTACTTGAATTTTACTCATGTAAAATTTGCGAATTGCTTACATATAACTTTGTAAGAAACTACAAATTAAGAAGTCTTGTGACAGCTAATTTGGCTTTGTAGTGTAAGAGTTGGCATTGGAGGTGGAAGGTTGCGAAGAGATAGGCTGTTTTCTGACAACTTCTGCCACTCTCTGCTTTCAAGCTAAGGATATTTATTGTCATCTAAGTCATCATCTTGATGTTGTGAGTAGCACTTCATAAATATGCCTGAAGTAGATGGTGTGGTCACACGCTTTCTGTTATCATAGATTGTCTGGCAGCCGAACATGTTGGAATGGATTCACACATATGAATTACTTGCAGCTTTGCTTTTAAAATAATTTGCAAATTTTCCTTCTTAGATTTATTTTGAACACATTCAGCCGTGCATTTTTAAAACATGTTAATACACATGTGACTAAATTAATCATGCTAATATTGTATGAATACAAGAAGTACAAGCTGGAGAAAAGGTGAATTATTTATGGAGTCCTTATTTCTAATAGGTAAATATCAGTTTCAATTTGCATGTTAGAGATTTCATGCAATTTGCAACAGCAAATTTACATATGTTCAATATTACACAGTTCAGAGGAGGGTGGTTACTGCATTCAAGTTAATATTTAACTATCTATGAGCTATCTGAATTTGCTGGCAAGTTATTACCCTTTCAGCTATTAAACTGTTGACACGAATACAAACCAAGTTAGAATAAAACAAATTTTTAATGAATCATTCCTGGCAGTTTAAAAATTAAAATGTTAATGCCAACTAAACCAACTGACCTGTTACTGCTGATTAAGTGAAAGAAAAGTCGGTTGTCATAACTTTCAGTCCAGAGTCAAATCTCAGAAATGGCATGGATGGTTAAGTGTATAGTATATATATGGCATCGGAGCACTTAAAATACTGTTTCCTATAGTGATTTTGCCTGAGTGTGATGGAGCTGGGCAACAATAGGCACAATCCTCACCTTTTTGGCATTTTACTCTGGCGTTATGGTCAGACAATAATTGTACCCATCCTCATAACTAAGATTCAAATTATTTAAAACAAAATCCAAAAGTCAAAACTACACCTGATCAGTTACACAATACTAGACTCAGGAGGGGGATACTTACCAAAGCTCAGCCATTAACTCTTACAGCTGTTGTAATATACAGCTGGAAATAATGATTAGTCAGTCAAAGTGGCAATATAGCAAAAGCTCCAACAGACTTACATTAAGGTTTCATAAAAAATTTCACAAAAAATAAACAAGGTAACTGCAAATTTAATTATGAATGGTGTATTACCTAATATAAATTTTAAATTGATGAAACAAAGAAGATTCATTTTGTAATTAAACTATAAATTAGTTTAAAATAGGTAAGAAAAAATACATTTGGTGGTAAATTTATTTCTACATCATCTCACAAATTTTAAATGTGATATGAAACCTTTGACATAATTAATTAAATATTCACAGAAACTTTTCAAAAATTATAGAAATCCTTCTTTTCGGAATGCCTATATCCTAAATTATGAAGACTGGTTCCATTACCCTATTTTAAGCAACGAGATATATACTGGTAGAGAGCGTACCTGCAACCTCCAACCGGTTCCAGCATTAGTGTCACGTGACTGCTGGTCAAATTCCCAAAGTCCGAAAATACTTTACATTCATTTCTACGGGACGAAAGACGACTGCTCTGCTTTGTAACATAGAATTTAAGAAAAAATGGTTATTCGCTGCAGCGCCTATGGATGTAAAGAAAGTTTTGTAAGATGAGGACCTGTAACCTTTCATAAATTAAGTTAAAACTGCATGATTTATTATTTTATTTTCAGTATTTTTGTTATTTTACTATCTCTGTTGATTTGGTTGGAAAGTTTCAGCCATATTGTATAAGAAAATTGCCGCTGTATATGACATTTTCAGCATGTATTATTAGCATCAAAATGTATTAAATACTGTGACGCTATTTACTGGAACCACCCTTTACAAATAATTGAATTTTATATTCTTTTCCCGTGTACTCCGTTGAAATAGAAAGCTGCGCCAATTGGCGCTAACATTTTTTCGCCAAGTCGTGCGCATTTTGGTTTTGTAAACAATTACTGCCAGCGATAAAGAAAGAAAAGTGCTACTATTATTATTATTAAATTATTGAGAAAAGATTGTTTACTTTGTAAAAAAAAAAAAAACTGAAAATCTTGATTCATGCAATATTAAACATAAACATTTAAACAGCATTATTTTAAAAATCAGATTATTTTTATAAAACTCAATGATTTATTATTATTTTCTATAAAATCAATTTAAAATAAAAATAATCTGGACTATAATTCTGTCTCATCTACGATGCTGTTGGAAATTTATCATAATTGAAAAAATATGATGTGAAAATTTACAATACTTTAAATAATAATTATTTTTAAAAAAAGGAGAGGGAGAGATAATTTTTAACTATATTATCAGTTTGTTTTGTTTAATCCTAATCATAAATACTGTGTTGAAGTTTGTCATCTTTTGATACATATTCAATATAAAATATTTATGTTAATAAGATGTATTGATCCCCCCATGACATACACATTAGTGTGGAAATCAGTAATTAAGTGTACTAGTGTATCTTAGCTAATAACGCATGATATAATCCTATTTTTTTTATTTAAGCTAATGCATAAGAATGATCTGGTAAAGCAGGAATAAAGTGGCAGTGAAATGAAACTTACCAAACATTATAAGTAAAAGGAATAAAATGGTATTAACTCATAATATCAACAGATTGCCTATACGTAAAAGTGCTACTTATTTGTAACTTAATCACCTCAATATTTGATTGCAGAGTTTTTGCGTTCGTAGTAATATTTATTTAATTTAAGATTCTTTAAAAACCTTTTCCTCTAAAACTATTTTTTAGCAACATAACTATATCATAACTATAGAATTTTCTTTAACTTGTAATGAGAATTAAGTGTGTATTGATTTGAGAATTAAGTGTGTATTAAGATTTTTAGTAGAGTTAAATTTAAAAAAAAATGCTTGAAAACAGGCCTTAACTTTTTGTTGCATACAAGCGATATATATATATAGTTTGTCAAAGAAAACCATCAAAACTACATCTAAGTGAACTTTTTCAGGTTTGAATGAGGCTCTCACCATTATATCTTTACTAGTTTTCACTTTCTGTTCATAAAAGATTTTCTTTTCTGCGAAACAGTCAGTTATATTTAAGCCCTGCATTTGTTAAAATAAAAGCATGTATTTTTAATTTGTAGTTTTTATTTTATTTACACTGTTTTATGTATTCATTTCTTTTAAAACAAATATCATATTCTTTATATATCTATAAAGATTTCCATGGTTTTACAAGCTAATTTTTTTAAAAAATGTATACCATCATAGTTTCCATCTCAATTTTTTATTATTTAATTATTTGCACCGTTGTTTAGGTTAAATAATTTTCTTCCTAAAATTATTTAACCTAAACAACGGTGCAAATAATTTAAAGCGATTATTAAAACTATAGATAAAATATTCCGAAAAGAAAGCGTTAAGTTATATCTAAAAATAATTGTAAAAAATCTAATAACCTAATTTGAGATTGTTATCTGCCGATTGCCAGCAGACGGAAATAAAAAAAACACTCCCGCCATATCAAAAGCGCGCCAAACCTGCGATAAACAGCCTAAGATATCACTCCCCAAGAGCGCCAAGACCATAAGTCACGTGGTATATGTAGGGCCCCGGCCAGTAGACGAATTCCCCGTAGAATAAGCCATCTACTTCTTAGATGAAGTCGTTGATTTTAAGTAACTTCTTTAATATATGCATGACAACTCAGATGAATTTGGCTATGATTTGAAGAAAAAAATCCTAGTGATTAATAATCAGTTTCTTTCTATTCAGTATGTAGTCATTAGGTTATTTTGGTGAAAAATATACAGTGCCCATGCCCGGACTCGAACCCTGGACCTCTCAAATACACATCGAGTATGTTTCCAATTACACCCTGAAAGCATGTGGAAAAGAGGGAGAAAATACCTTACATACTCCTCCTTTTTATGGCAACTGGGTATTAAGGGACCCCAGTCCGTGGATGGTGATGAATTGGTACTAAATCTTGGTGGTAGTGAATTATTGTCCACCACCTTTTAATTCAGGCGCCACTGTAGAGTCATTATGGTTTTTGATGCTGGGGATGGGAAAAATGTACAATGCCTTCAATGGGACTCAAGCCCTGGACCTCTTGAATACACATTGAGTATTCTTCCAATTACACTTCAAAGGCATGTGGAAAGTAAAGAGGATATACCTCATAAGTAAACCAACTAACGCAGTATATTTTAACAATGTATTATATAGGATGCAATGAATCTATGCAGTGATTTAGAAATTTTCAGGTGATTTAGACTGAGTTTACTAAATTAATTTGGGATGAATAAGCAGTTATTGCACATACTTGTTTTTATATGCTTTATATACATTAAAAATTCTTCCTGAAATATAAAAACAGTAACATATAGTCAAGTAAGTACCATGTATATTTTCTGGGTTATCTAATGGCTTGCTTCCATCCCATATCACAGCAAATGCAGTTGTAATGTTTGGAGCTTGAGTGCCATATGCAAACTAAAATTACAAAACAATATATTTTAGAATCTACACTAAATCCACTTAATTCTAAAATAAACATTTGAAAAGTAATTAATTATAGATCATAATATAAATTATCAGAGCTTTTTAAACTACCAATTCTTGTGTATTAGAGCACTTTCTTTTCCAGTGATAAAAATTTGTAGCGAATTTTTCTGCCAGAAAAAGGTAACACTTTGAAATGTTTTCTGCTGTAATAGCTTAAAACACAAGAGACTGCGTGGGTCATGAAAAATCTTCAAGTACACTTTTCTTATTATAAAATTACCTATACATGCATCTCTGTTTAAAACTGATTTCTAGTAATTATTCAATAATTGTTTATACACATTTATTATTATTTAATTAATTATCTTCAATAAAGAATCTCCCTTTTTCAGCTGTTTTTTAAAGCAACTGTATGCACATGGTTTGTGGCAAACTGTAACCATATGCATATGCATAGTGGGGCTAAACAGTTTGGGAAACACTAGCTTAAGTGTCTGAATCATTTTGTAGGTAGTTTATTGCTGAGTATTTTATCAATACTAAGATCATTTCTAACATTCTAAGGGGTCTGAATTTAAATTGCAGCCAGGTTTAAGGTTTTGCAGTAGAGAAGTTTCCTAAAACTATACATGTAGCTGATGCAGTATTATTACTTGCGTTTTTAGAATGCCAAATCCATTTTGTGGTCAGGTTTGTGCTCAAAAGTAATTCTGTTGCTACAAGTGCCACTCATTGTTCTGTCATCCACTGGTATGGATAAACCCATGATCATGTAAATAATCTCTTTACTTTGTACCAATTCATTGATACGAAGTATCAAGAAAAGTAACGTTTTAAGTTTTGTTGAATTAGAAGAAGAAAATTAATGCAGTAGTGCCTGACTGCAAAATCTAGTTTTGGTTTAACTTATGAAGCAGGGAATTTAATGATAAATAACAGCTGAAAAAGAATGCTTTTAAATTCATACTAATTTGAAACAACACATTTCTTACACCATAGCAGTTTGGAGCAATATGGAATTTAAATTCAATCTGCTTTAGAATACATATTTCAATTAAGAATTTCATAGTTAGAAAAAGGTACCATTGATTATCAAAACCAGTTCCAAAAATTTTAATTTAAATCAGAATAGTTCCCTGTGATCATTTGCGATTTCGTATGGAAGTAAAATAGCACACTTTACATAAAAAAATTAAATGAAAAAACCACATATTTTTAAGATATTAAAAATAAAAAAATAAATTCTGATTTTAACTAATGATTTAAGCAATAAAAAAATAGGAAATATTTTCCCTTAATTGGGACAGATTGTCACAAAACCCGAAAAATTCTCCTTCAGAGCAATTTGGAAAGAAATCTTCATTCTGACTTAGCTTTGACATAAAATTTGGAGTATATCTGACTTGAAGAAATTCAATGCAGCATATAGATATCAGCATAGTTAGCAGCAGTTCATACAGCATTTATGACATTGACATGGTGAATAAGCAATTATCAAGGAGTAATCATGCATGGGTAAAAAAAGTATGTCAGATTAAGAATCTTAAAAACTGGAATACTGTTACAATGAAATGGAAACACATATTCATATTACAAATGCCAAAACATAATTTCATAAAATGTTTGCATTTGCTGATCAACATAACCATTATTAAATAATACACTTATAAGAAATTTATTAACTTACCACCATTGGATCACAATAAATGGTATCACCCAAAAGTTGAGCATGCACCTGGCGAACTCTTCCCTCAATGTTAAACTGGCACACAAATCTAGTAGATGCAATAATTGGCTATAAATAAAGAGAAGAAATCATTTGTATATTCCAGTTTATAAAATGAGTGCACTCTATCTGTAGCGAAAAAGTATAAAAATATTTCAAGTATAATGATCCCAAATTATGACCTATCTTATAAAAAAATAAACAGAAAACTTCACACACTATTTAAATAGCACACAATGCACAAATATGTGTCTGGATTTTTTTAAACATTCATTCAAAATATCCGAGGGCCAAAAGGTCAAGTTTGGTTATTAATTATGGTAAAGCATACATATATGGATTACCTGACCTAGAAAGGATTACTTTGTGGGGGACTTTTTAGGGAAAAATATCTCATATTAAAACTTAAAAACACAAAAATTCTATGCAATTAGCCCATTCATTTGCTGTCAATGGAATGTAATGCAAATTACCTGGCTTAGGCGATCAACATATAGTCACTGATAGGTTTCAATAAAACCTGATTTCTTTGAAAAATATCAGTGTAACATGAATATAAGTTAGTTTTTCTTAGAAAATACACCCATAAAAGTCTGCCTTTCAAAATAGAAAATCCTTAAATCATTTTCAAGCCAATAATACAAAATTATAAGGACTCCATAGTGCATCAAATTTATGAATTATAATTAAGGACACAGAAAATATTCCTCTGGTAAAAAATCTCATTTTGATCTTTTTTGAAAAGCAAAAAAACATTTCATTTGAGAATTTTACCGAAAATGAAAACTGCCTGGCTGTCATTTAACTATGAAGTTTTCTAAGGTTCCTCTGTGAAGTAGTTTAGATGAAGCAAATGCAGTTAAGTTTAACTAGTCTTATTCACCATTATAATGATCACATTTTCTTTTGCCGAAAAGACGGCACTTTGAATATAGCAATTCCACAAATCCATTATTTTCTATTAATCTTTACCTTGTTGTAGATAGCATGCTCAGTCGAAACACGGGATAATTTAATAACTTAAATGATAACTCCAGAATGGATTACAATTATTTTAATTCACAATAATAAAAGAAGGCGTTAAGGTTACAAAATCAAAGCGAAATTTTTTTATTTACGTTTTTTCTTCTCGCCAATCTAGAGGAACTAAACTTCGCAAAAAGAAAGAATATTATACATAGAGGGAGCTGCTACA
>KK113709.1:68476-88022 GCA_000611955.2 Stegodyphus mimosarum
ACGCTTCACGTGATTGTTAGAAATAAAAAAAAAATGAAGTGGAGATATTTTTTACTAAACAAATGTCTGGTATATGTTAACTAAACCTGTTTAAACACAGGTGGTTGATGCTGAAAATTTTTTTATAAGAAACATGTATTTAGAATTTTTAGTGACGTATGATTAAAAATAGTGATTTTATAATGAGAAAAGAATTTAAAAAGCATGCACACAGAGTATTTTTTTAAATATTTCACAGGTTTGTAGCAAATGTGATAAAAGTTTCAGTAAAAGTCATTTGGTTTGCCATTCGAAGACACATGACGGTAAAAACTTTTTCTGTGTAGTCACACTCAGTTGATGAGTTTTACACATGTCACACTCAGTTTATGAGGACAGATAATTCAAAAAGACATGTGCTACATGTTCATGTTAAAAATAATTTTCCATGCGAAAAATGTAATCATGTATCTAGCAAAAAACATGATCTAATGAAGCATGACCATACTCAACATGGTACTGTTAAAAGTACCAAAGGGAAAAGGAATAACTCCCAAACAAATGAATGAAACATGAGACATCGGCCTTATTTCAGTTCTTTTACGATTACCCAAATTAAAGTAATAAATCAAGATCTAATTATATTTTTAATTAATGTAAAATCCAATGTTGCACAGAATGAATCCAGAGCTGAAGAAGAAATGAATGAGAAAAAGGCCCTGAAATGGCACATCATTATACTGGCACAGTTTTCTAGAATCAGGAACGATGGGGGAAGAAAAAGTTATGAAGCCACATTTTAGATCTACATGTTTAATAAATTTAACAGTAGAGAATATTGAAAAATAGCTGAATTAAGCCTACAACAAGATAAACAAATCATTTGAAGAGTTTTTGCAAAATGGTTTGGGATGGACATTACATCAAATTGAATAAAATTAGAACTATGCACAGCTCAATATCATCCCTTAGCCGCCCAGTAGTTATATTCCCCTTCTAAAAGAAATTGTAATGAAAAAAGCGATTTTAAATATTAAAAATAATGATAAAAAAAGGCTAGTGTGGTGCTTACTTGCACATAAATGTATAATTTCAAGAGAAAATAATGCAAACCGAGCAAATAACTACAAACCACATGAAAATTAAATAAAATTAGGAAACATTGAATATCCTTTCCTGTTAAAAAAATTACAGTTGTTCAGAAGTTAAATGATCTTAGAATAAATGTATTTGGATATAAGAAGAATGAAGTCTTTACATTCTTTAATTGGTGATGATACTACACAGCATTCTTATTTAATAAGAAATATGTCCAAATCATTAGGTGACCTAACAAAATATGATAGAAGTATATTCTACTGCATGAGATGTTTGCATAGACTTACTCATGAAAGCCTGTTAGAAGAACATATAAAATATTGCCAAAATCAAAATATACACCAGATCAAAATGCCCTCAGAAGGAGGAAAAATATTAGAATATACAAATGATCAGTATGAACAGTCTGTATATAATTGTCTAGCAGAAACTACATGATTTATGATGATTTTGAAGCATTAATAGCACAGAAAAAATAAATCATCATAAAGCATGTGGATATGCCTATATAATTGTAGGACCTGATGGAAAAAGTGTTAAACCCATAACAGTGTACAGAAGTTCTAATGTGGTATCATGAAAAGAAGAGGAACCAGCCAAAAAATTATATGCTAACATCAATATACATAAATTATATGAAACCTCAAGAGCAGCAAAATTTTAAAAGTGCTACTCTTTGCTTCTTGTGTAAAAAAAAAAAAAGTTTTGAACAATGATTGCGTGAGATTATGATCACCTTACCGGGAAGTATAGAGGAGTTCTGCATGATTTGTGCAGTTCAATCTACAGGCTTCAAATGAAAACCTGCTCGTATTCCATAACTTAAAATATTAATGATGCACAGTCATGCAAGGCATGGGTAAAATTCAAAACAGAGTTTTCTATCATAGCTAATAATATGGAAAAATGTATTTCTTTTAAAATTAGAACAAAAAAGAATAATATAAGAATATCTTTTTTATTTATAGACAGTTTTCCATTTATGAATGCATCTCTAAACAAACTTATATCAAACCTACCCGAAGAAAAATTTTAAATTAAAAAAAGACATATTCATGATCATCAAAACATAAAATTATTATTATGGAAGGGTGTATTTTCTCCTAAATAGTAAACTCCTTTGAAAGATTTAAGGACACTGAATTGCTACCAGTAGAAGACTTCCAAAATACATTAACTTGTGAAAGTATATCCCTAGATGCTTATATACATGCTCAAAATGTTTGGTATGCATTCTGTACACAAGATTTTGGTCAATATAATGATTTACATGTTAAAAGTGATGTTTTACAATTAGCAGACATTTTCCAAAATTTTAGATGACTTTGTAAAACTTACTACAGTTTAGACTGCATGCGTTTCTGACTGCACCTGGATTAGTTTGGCAAGCCAGCTTGAAAACGACTAATTGGAATTATTGACAGATATCAATATGCACATGGAATTCGTGGAGGAGTACCCATGATTACACAGTGTAAAGTTACAATAAAAAATAACTATCTTAACCACTCTGGCTCCGGTAGAGAAAACAGATAGCTGATCACATGATAGCCTTGATGCAAATAATTTCTATGGTTGGGCCGTGAGTCAACCCGTATCCTACGGAAATTTTGAATGGGTTGAAGCCAATCAGAATGTCATAAAAAATACTTTAGCTCTACCTGAAGATATTTTGGAGGGATACCTCTTGGAAATAAATCTCAAATATCCTGATGAACTTCATGATATGCATAATGATTATCCATGGGCTCCAAAAAAATGAATTGGATAAATGGATCCAAAAAATGAATAATCATTTTTTGCTTTATGCAGTCACTGCATTAGAAAATAACAAATTTATATCAAATACTAAATTAGTTCCTGATTTAAACCGTAAATTCAGTATGTCACCTACCATGAAAATTTTGTTATATTTCTCACTAGCCGCTATGCGGCCAGCCTTCGTCTAGTTTTTAAACGTACCGGAAAAATGCCTAAAAGACACACCTGGGACCTATGGCCGTGTAAGTTCTTCCAACTTTTTTCTCTTTGTTAAGATTCCAACCCTTCTTTGTATACGGCCTGATGTATCTCCAGAAAAACATATACATCTTGAATTTTTAGCAAATTAATTGCATGAGATGTGCATTAAACATTTGTTAAAGCATAATTTATATCCCCGTTCTTAAGCACCACCATGACAACATAAAAAATTATATAAAAATTCTACAATAAAATTAAAATTTTTTAAACATTTTCTTACTCGATAGTTTGAATGATCCTTTTTCTGAAATTTTGAAATGTTATGATACTTTAGGCAATCTTCTGAGGAAATGTGCCAGCAGTCACATCGCAGCCATTTAACTTGTATAAAATATTACAATGAAATGAGCAATATCCCTTGATACAAATGTTAATTATCCAAATAAAGTAATTAAACAATTTATCGTTGCAAAAAGAAACAACATTTTAATTTCTTAAACTTTTCAGTCTCTTAAAAACAGTAACATAAGAAATACGATGAAAAATTGTTGCCAAACCGAAATTTTTAAAAGAATGAATTCTTTGGCATGACAAATTCCCTTTCCTTTCTCTTTAAATGACTGGTGCTATCTTTCAAGTTTGGGTATCAGACTTCTATGTTGAAATATTGATCACACATCCAAAATGCAACATCGATGAAAGGAGAAAATCAATTTTGTCCCTACTTTGATTTTTTACGGTGTCATTGCTCAAATTGTGCCGTTAGGAGTGTTGTTGTTAAGATAGGAAGGAAAATAAACAGCACATTTTTTTTAAAAAAAATCCGCTGAAAAGGTGTTAGGTCACCTTCCTAAATAAATTCGTATTTAATCGATTTATTGAAACACGAAATTTATTTTAAGTTCGTAAAATAGCTAAGTGTCTACGCTTCACGACGATGTAAAAATGAAATGTATAGAGTGAAATATCCCTTTCCTGTAGCCCATTATGTCTCAAAATGACGCGATTTGGTCACAAAACATAAAATAAAAAAAAAATCGAATCTCGAAAAAATCGCTTCGAGGTGCACTGGCTCTTGTGTAGATACACATATGTACCAAATTTCGTGGCCCTGGGTCTATTAGCTTACTCGCAACAC
Source organism: Stegodyphus mimosarum (assembly GCA_000611955.2). Taxonomy (NCBI): domain Eukaryota; kingdom Metazoa; phylum Arthropoda; class Arachnida; order Araneae; family Eresidae; genus Stegodyphus; species Stegodyphus mimosarum. The sequence goes on from KK113709.1 coordinate 72,654, forward strand.
GAACGACACACGCACGCACACACACTTTGTTTTATTATATGTAGAGATTAACATTCAAACAAAAGTAATTCAGGTACATAAAACATTAAAATTTAATCAAAAAGCATGGTTACAACCTTATATACAATTTAATACAAATTAGCATCAAAATGTACAGTCAGGGTATGAAAAAGAATTTTTTTTAATTAATGAACAATAGTGTGCATGGTAAAACTATGGAAAATGTGAGGAAGCACGTTGATGTCCAATTGAACACTGAAGAGGGGTAAAAATATTACAAGTAGCTCAAACCTTTAATAATTTCAGAATTTTTTATAGTGACTTAGTTGGAATACAAAGGCTTATAAACTGCATTAATCTGAACAGACCTATTTATTTGGGATTTGCTATACTAGAATTCAGTAAATATCACACGTAAAACTTTCATTACAATCACGTCAAAAGACAGTATAGAGACAGGGAACAGTTACTTTTTTACCTATACAGATTCTCTCATATATGAGATTTTAACTGAAGATGTTTACCAAGCTATGAGTTTCTACATGTATATGTATGACACATTAGATTACCCGAACAGCCATCCTTTACATATTATTAATAACAAAGAGAAAATTGGATGTTACAATGACGAAATGAATTCAGAACCGATATTGGAATTTGTAGAGCTGAGGCCGAAAATGTATTCTTTACTGTTGTAGGAAAGTGAAAAGAAAACAGATAAAAGAGTAAATGGTGAATCATTAAAGAAAACTTTAAAAATTATAGAGACTGTCTAGAGGAATTTACCTATACCAGATAAATACAGTACAACATTCAAAGTAAAAATTATGATCTTTTTACCGCAGCTCTAAATAAATTAGGACTTTCTGCTTTCGATGATAAAAGATATACAGAAGTCCAGAAATCCGCAATGCTTGGAACCAGAGGTTGTGCGGACTTCAGGATTTTGCGGATTTCAGGACAGAAAAGCTAAATCTTAATATTCAGACTAAAAGAGTAAGATAAATAAGGCATATTAGATACATTTACTTAAATTATTATGTACAATAATATACATTATAACATTAATTTATTATATGCATTAAATTATTATATATATATATATATTTATTTATTATATTATTCATTTATATGAGTGATTACAGGAATATTTTAAAGCTATAAGGACATATACAACAAAGACATGATGTAAAAAAAAAGGGATATTAATAAAGAATAAAATAATTCACTTTTTTTTTTATACCTGTTTCAAACATTTTTCTGATAGAGGTTTGTTTTAAAACTTTAGGGTGCTCCAGAGTAAGTTTTTTTTTTTTTTTACATTCTACAGGGTCATAATCTCTTGCTCTGTGACACAGCTCTGTTCTAAATATTTTAGGTATTTTTCATCATGTTCCAAACCCTCATTAAAAGATATTTTCTCACTCCTATCAAATTCACTACCTGTGTCGGTGTCAGAATCGTTCTCTTGCTGTGGCGAGTTCAAAACAGAGCCAATGATTTCATCATCGGTTATCTGATATGCCAGTGTTGGCTCATTTAAACACATCATCCATACTAAAAACCTCTTCTGGGCTAAAAATGTTTTCTGCCACTAACACAGAATAATTATTATTCGGTAATTATGATGTCCTTATTGGATAAATATTTTTCTGCCCTATTTCATTCTCCATGTTGCGGTTCCTGGAACCTATAAATTCAATGTTTATATTTTGAGAGGCAATGCGGATTTCAGGAGTTGGCGGATTTTCGATATTTGACAGTATTTTGAATGATGGAATTCATTATTCTACATATTGTCATAAACAAATAAAAGGTGTTTAATGGGAGAAAAAGAAAAGATTGTTGCAGCATTTAATAGCGTCGAATAGTCGTCGGAACACCCCCCCCCAAAAAAAGAAATTTTTTTTATACAATTTCATTTTTTTACGATATGAAGAATTCTCCTTAAAGGTAAGATGCTTTTATAGTATTTTTTTTTTCTAATAATGTACACTGCTTTCAGAGAATAGCTTAAAGTTGACTTACAAAATGCAAATTAGAACATTTTCTTTTTCTCCCTAGAGGGCACAATGAGTATTTTCCCCAAACCAAAATTCTCTTGATCATTGCCAATTTTAGAAAATTAAATTCACTGAAGCAAGAGGAGATGTACAACTCAACTAGCAGCCTCAAACAACTCACCTCAACTCGAGACGTCTTTGGCTATGACTTCTGTTGTGTTGTCATTGATGACAGTGCGTCAGGCGACTCCCTCTGTGTGATGTCACTGGTCATGCCCCTGACCCTCTTAATGCAAAACTGTCATTCTTACACTACTTCCAAAAAAGCAAAACTGAACATTTGTACTTTTGTGGCAAACTACTGTATTCTTCGAAAAATTCCACAGAACCTTCTTCATATGTTGGCAAATTCCACAACAGCATATTTCAAAATCAGCTGAAAACCAAATATAGCAATTTGCTGCTACTTCTAATTGAAGTAAAACATTATATACAAAATAGCAGTGTTGCTTGCTCAAACCTACAGTTATGGATATGGTTACCTGAAGAATTGTTATGAGCATGATTGCGAGAGTTTGGCGACTACTGCAAAATTTGGCATTTTCTATCAAGGTAGTTGCAATACGTAAGTACCTAGAAAAGTTACAGTTGTGTGTGGATAAATGTGCAGCTTACTCAGCGAAACTATTGACCAAATGTTAGTTTGCATTTTCTTTGCTGTGATGGTTTTTGTATCAAATTGGCATTAAATCGAAAAATTACAATATTTAGGCAAAATCCCTAGACAAGTTTTTTGTGACATAATAGTGTCTGGCTGCCTAGAAACGAAGCTTGGCTTATACCTTTTATGACCACAAAGTCCTCATCCAAAAGAAAGCCTCAGGTGCCCAAATTATTCACCAATGATAGCACGAACCCCTTTCCTTTCACCCACGATGAATTCATAGACCTTGTAGCGACATCATTCGCGTTAATGAAGCGCCATACGTGAAACTTCTCGCATGCATTTTTCTTTTCGCCAGAGTGGCAACAGTAAGCCTCCGACAAGAAAAAGAACATTGACTGATGTTCTGTCTGTATTATTCTATATCCAAAAAATGTAAATAAATATCAATCTTCTTGGAGTCAGAACGAAGTTTAACATTTCCTATGCTCCAGACTTCCACATTGGTTTACCCGGATGCGATCCAATTCAACTTATCGTTTTCGTAAGTGTTAAGATGAAAAAAAAAAGTACGATGTTTCTGTAATATAACGAAATGTCATTGACATTATACGCACTTTATAAATAGTCACCTGTTATCTAATATATGTTACGGACAGCGTCGTAAGCAGCTACTTACCCACTTTTAAAGTTCCGCAGTTTTTTTTCTGAGTTCGACGTTGGATCGAGTGATAGTTTCGATTTCCAAGTGCTTCTGGTGCGCATGGATTACATCAAAAGCTGATGATTTGATTGTTTTTATACGTCTATAAAAAATAAATTTCGAGCGTATGTGGGACTGAAATACTCTTAAAATGGTAAGTCAACTTTAAAAATTTTTGTTCTATATTGCAGTATGTCTTCAGCGGTAATGCATGCAATTAGAATTTTCTGAATGCATCAAATGTGTTAAGAATAAATGAACTAGTTTTTATTAAGCAAACTTTAGCTATAAAAAATAAAAAGATGGATAAAGGTAGCTGTACTTCCGCTAAGCCTAATTCTACTATGGCTGAAGGAGATGAAAGTAAACAAACCGAAAGTAATGCTACATCTGTGACGGTCGCCAAGGTCAGCATCAAAATTCCCCCTTTTTGGAAACCTGACCCTAAAATATCGTTTCTTCAGATTGAAGCCCAATTTCGCAATGCTGGAATAACGGCTGATCAAACAAAATATGATTATCAGTTCTATTGAAACACGAACATTGTCACAAATCTCTGATATTCTCACTAAACCGCCAAACAATGACAAATATCTGGCCATTAAAAAGAGGCTGATTGAAATTTTTGCCGACTCTGAAACACAAAAACTTCTGACCGAATTAGAACTGGGTGATAAGAAACCATTCCAACTTCTCTGTGAAATGCGTAACTTGGCGGCTGAGAACGTGTCAGATGAATTTTTGAAAACATTGTGGATGCAACGACTACTACTTAATACGCGGAGCGTTTTATCTGTAAGCAGTGATGATTTGTCCAAATTGTCTACAATGGCTCAAAAAATATAGGAATTAAATCCCAGTCCGCCTCAGGTAGCTCGTATTGTTTCTTCCCCCATCTGATAACATTAAAATCGAAGATCTACAGAAAACTTGAACTCTATCAAACTTGACACTGCAGATAGCAGAAATGAATAGACGTAGAAATCCGAGTCCACAAAGACGACGATACAGGTCGAATTCTAGAAATCATTTCAAAAATAACAATAACCCCAATAATTGTTATTTTTATCAACGCTTTGGTGAGAAAGCGTACAAATGCTGCCCACTATGTAAATATCAGGTTTGGAAACAGGAAAACTGAATCCCCGGCTCTCGATGACGAGAGAAAGTCAAGGGGTACAGCTGAGTCGTCTATATATTCGTGACAACGCATCAGCATCCCATTTTTTAACTGACACTGGAGCAGAAATATCGGTTATTCCATCAACACATCAGAAAAAAGAACTGTTACTAAGCTTGAATTATTCGCAGCTAACGGTACAACAATCAAAACATATGGTCAAAAATTATTAGAACTAGATTTAGGTCTACGCAGATCATTCAACTGGCCTTTAATCATTGCCGATGTTAATAAACCTATCGTCGGAATAGACTTTCTTTCACATTTTAATTTGTTAGTTGATAGTAAAAACAAAAAATTAGTCTATGGCACCACCTCATTAACGACTAAAGGTGCTTTGTGTAACAATAGCGTCACTCTTAAATTCATTGCTAATACTTTTCAAAACCCATATAGGGCCATCCTAAACAAATTTCCTAACTTACTTAAAACCAACATAAAAAACAATAAAATTTAAGAATATGATGTGCAACATTACATCGAAACCAAAGGTAACCCTGTATCCTTTAAAGTCAGAAGACTTTTTCAAGAAAAGTTGATTGCCGCGAAAAAGGAAATCGATTATATGCTGCAGGAAGGTCTCTGCAGACCATCCAAAAGCAGTTGGTCAAGTCCATTACACCTCACTTTAAAAAAATCCGGCAACTGGAGATCATGTGGCGATTATCGTGGCCTTAATGCAAATACTGTTCCAGACCGTTACCCACTACCATTTCTAACGGGCTGTGCTCATATTCTGCATGGAAAAACGATTTTTTCAACAATAGATTTGATAAGAGCCTACTAACAGATTCCTGTGCATGAAGCTGACATTCCGAAGACCGCCATCATGACCCCTTTCGGGCTTTTTGAATTTCCTTGTATGACATTTGGCTTACGCAATGCTTCACAAACCTTCCAAAGGTTTATGAACACAGTGCTTAGCAGCCTAGACTTTGTATTTTGCTATCTCGACGACATCTTCATCGCCTCGCCAGACACTGTTACACACAAAAAACGCCTTGAATTTATCTTCCAAAGACTCAATAACTATGGACTGTGCATAAACTTTGCAAAATGCAAATTTGGTCTGAGCAAAGTTGAATTTCTAGGATATGAAATATCAACAGAAGGAATCAAGCCTCTTCTATCGAAAGTCAATACATTTAAAGAATATCCTAAATCAGAATCCTTCACAAACTTACACAGATTTTTGGGCATGGTGAATTTTACCATCGTTTCATTCCAAACTGCGCCAAACTACAACAATCCCTGACAATCTTACTGAAAGGAGTGAAGAAAAACAGCAAAAAATCTCTAATTTTGACCGAAGATACGCAGAAGGCTTTAACTGATATCAAAAGCGCACTGTGCAACTCTGTAATGTTAGTTTACCCCAATCAAGCGGCGCAGATCACTCTAACTACAGATGCATCTGATTCCGCCGTGGGTGCCGTGATTCATCAACTAACCAAGAATGACAAACAACCGCTAAGCTTTTTCTCCCAATCCCTCTCACCAACACAGAGAAATGACGTGCATACGATCGAAAACTACTTATCTACCTAGCGGTAAAACATTTTAAACAAATTCTGGAGGAACGATCATTTACTATCTTCACTGATCATAAACCTATCACTTTCGCCTTCCACCAGAATTTAGATAAAGCTTCTCCAAGACAAGTACGGCAGTTGAACTACATTGCCGAATTCACTACGGACATCCGCTACATTTCTGCAGAAGAAAACATTGTAGCTGACACGCTATCGAGAATCAACACCATCGCTATCCCAGCTCCAATTGATTATACAGTTATAGCAGATTGCCAGGAGGATGAGGACCTCAGGGTTCTTGAATCAAATTCCAGTTTCAAAATAGTACAAATTCCTATTCCGGATAGCAAAATTGCTTATCATCCACAATCTAATGGTTTAATTGAACGACAACATCGAACCTTGAAAAACAGCCTAAAATACTACCTGCAAACGTCAAATTCTTGGACGGACGTTCTACGTTTGATTCTTCTTGGCATTCGATCCGCCATTAAAGAGGATTTGCTTTTGTTCTTCTGCTGAACTTTGTACGGTGCACCAATCTGTTTGCCTGGAGAATTTTTCAGTTATGTCCCCACTGTTACGCATTCAGATTTTATACAAAAATTGCAAAGTCACATCCAAAACCTAAAACCAACACCAACAACCAGCCATGGAAAAAAAAAACCAGTTTTCGTGCGCAAGGACTTAGCAAATTGTTCATATGTATTCTTCTATAATAACATGATTTCATCTTCTCTTCAACCATCCTATCTCGGACCATATTTAGTTAAAAAACGTTTCGAGAAATTTTTCGATGTGAAAGTTTCAGGTAAAATTAAAAGGATATCGATAGATAGACTGAAACCATGTTTCAGCCTCAAGAATGAAATAACAGCTAATCTCCAGACAACACACGAAGCTGATAACTCCAAAATCTCACCTCCACTTCCTGGAGACAATGATTCTTGCAAAGATATTCATCCTACAAGCACAAAAGCTGGATGAAGGGTGTGATTTCCTGCATACCTGAAAGATTTCGAGGTATAAAGCTATCACTGGGAAGGGGGTTTGTAGCGACATCATTCGCGTAATTGAAGCACCATCCGTGAAACTTCTCGTATGCATTTTTCTTTTCGCCAGAGTGGCAAGAGTAAGCCTTCGATAAGAAAAAGAACATTGACTGATTTTCTGTGTGTTTTTCTATATCCAAAAAATGTAAATAAATATCAATCTTTTTAGAGTTAGAACGACGTTTAACATTTCCTATGATCCAGACTTCCACAGACCTGATCGAGACTATGTTTAGGCTGATTAGTCACAACAACTGGTTTGCATTTGTCATAAAACAATTCAGCTTAAAGACTGCCATTCAAACTACACTGCTGGCCACCGTAAATGCAACACCCTGAAGGAAGCATGCAAATAACATGAAATTTACAACATGCATTAGCGGAGGTGAGGTATGCAAATGATTAGAATTTCAGCGCAGACGCACATCACGCGCGCCTGTGGCGCCACTTCAAAGCGCTATTTAAGGCTTGGAATTTTCGACCATTTCAAGTTCGGCAATTGTGTTTTCCTTGTGGTTTAAAAAAAAAAAACCAACAATTATGCCTCGTAGTAAACAGCGATCAGCGTTTGATCAAGTATCCGAGGTCGACAGAAGAAGTATAGTGGCCTACCGAGAGTGTGGATTATCTTCAGGGAAATCGATAGTCGTGTTGGACGAAACCAAACAACTGTAATGCGGATATGTGACCGTTGGATGTAGGAGGGTACGACGGACCGACGTGTTCGATCGCATCCATCTCAGTTGCACCACTTCAAGTGGTGACAGAAACATTGTGCGCATGGCAGTGACGGATCGCTCAGTCACATTCAGTCCGTAATGCATCATTCAGTGTCTGCGCGTACCATTCGACGCCGTTTACAGCAGAGTGGTCTGTCCGCAAGACGTCCATTGCTTCGTCTACCCTTGAAGCAGAACCACAGACGTCTCCGCCGCCAATGGTGCGATGAAAGAAGGATGTGGACGGCAGAATGGAATAAAATTGTCTTTACTGACGAGTCATGCTTCTGTCTGCAACACCACGATTGTCGGATTCGAGTCTGGAGACACCGTGGAGAGAGGATGCGGAACAACTGCGTTATGCACCGCCACACTGGTCCTGCACCGAGTATTATGGTATGGGGCGGTATTGGACATCACTCTCGCACTCCTCTAGTACGCATTGCCGATACTTTAAACAACCAGCGCTACATCTCTGAAGTGTTGAAGCCAGTTGTCCTTCCTTACCTTGTGGGCTTGCCCACAGCCATATTTCAACAGGATAATGCGGGACTACACGTGGCACGCATTGTCCAAGGGTTCTTCGTCAATCGCCAGATTGAATTGCTTCCCTGGCCGGCTCGCTCTCCGGATCTTTCGCCGACAGAAAACATGTGGTTAATGATTGCTGAACGATTGACCCAGAATACATTCCAAGCTGCCTCACCAGATCAACTTTGGCAACATGTGGAACTGCTTGGTCTGCTGTACCCCAAGAACACATCTAAAGTCTCTTTGAATCAATGCCGAGGCGTGTGGCAGCGGTGATCTCCAACAATGGTGGCTACTCTGGCTACTGATTCTGGAAGGAACCACACTTCACAGAAGTCTATAAATTTAATCATTTGATACTTGGTCAACATGTTATCTACTAAATAAATTTTGTTGTGATATCTCTTGTCATTCTTGGTGTTGCAATTTGGGTGGCCAGCAGTGTAGTTCTTGGGGGAAGGGAAGTTTTTACAGGAAAAGTTCTTTATTGAATTTTGTGTCTGTAGGTGGTGCAGCAGCTCAAAAATCATCACAAAATTAAAATATCTTAGGACCTGCAGTTGCTGGTTAAAATATATATTTATGTCTCTATTTAGAGCAGGTTAAGCATGGCTGGTCAGTCACGAGTGAAGCACTCCAAGATTATCCAATTCGTAAGGAATACTGACTGTACCAAAATACCACAGGTTCTCATTTCCATACTGCAAGTCAGATAATTCTTAGGAGGAAATAAGTTTTCAAGTTATTGATGCTCAAGTATTAAGCACAGAAACTGTCGAAAAACTAAAGAAATTCACAACGTCAAAAAGTAAATGTCAGATGAAAATGAAGAACACATAAATAACTAACTTACGAATTCCATATAAAATTTACAGTAACTTTTGTTGATACATATCTAGAAGGGTTAAAATGTGCTATTCAGAGTATTCTTTAGTGGAAATCGTTACAAAAGAAATAATTATAAGTGTTTTAAGGTATAAATTAGATCAGGGCTTCTTAAACTTTTTTCCATCGTAACCACTTTTTATCACTAAGATTTTTTTCGCGGCCCCAGATATTAAATACAAAATAAATATAAAAAAATAAATATACCTCCGTAAATAATTTACTTATATGGAAAACAATATACATATAAGAAGTAGTTTTAGGTTTATTTAGAATCAGTTTATTTTAAACAAACAAAAATTAAAGAAAATTCTAATGAGAGAGATGTGCTTGTTTTCTGCTGCATAACAAATTAAATGCTGGTGCGATATTTGACACTGCTGGACATAAAGCATCTTTAACATGTTCCAACGCTGAATGACATTTAGTTTTAATTAGCATTAAAGCTGAAAAAATAGTTTTATAAAAACATGTGGTGCTGAATGAGAGAAGAAAATTTAACGACATTTCAGAAATTTCAACCATTATAACAGCAAAATATTGTATCATCAACGCATTCTATTATGAATATACCATACAGCTGCAAATAATAATTTGCAAGCCATCGCCTTTCAGTTAAGAAATAGGCTCGTAAATAAGACCCTGCAAATCCCACATAAGATAATGCTCAGTACCCTGGAAGAATAGTATGCAAGATGTAAATATTTTTTAAGATATTGTGCTATAGAAAATAATAAATAACTTCGATAATCAAACTGAATGCCGAAACGTAAAATTCGAAAGCAATACTAACGTTTCTCGTTTAGCCAGTTTTTCATTTAATTTCATTATGAATGTAGATAACCAGGACAAAGATATTTTCATGTGCTGGACAGATAATGTTTAGGGCAGTGGTCTCAGACTCAAACTGTATGTGGGCCGAATGCATTATCTAAAAGCAACTAACAGGCCAGAATTCTTTTTTAATGAAAATGTTTATATTAGATATTTTTTTCCTTAATAAAATTTTATCAAGCAGAAATAATAATAACAGAAAGAAAAACAAATTAAATTTATATTTATTTCTTACCTGAAAGGTCGGTACTTGCAAGCAATTTATGCTGACCAAACTTTGCAGTTCAAATGTGTTGACAAAGTATTAAATTTTCATACATTTCAAATAATGCTATTATGCTGAATAAACTACTAAACAGCATTTTTAACTTCAAGCAAAAATAAACAAATTATGAAATATTTCCCGGTAGGACACAACTTAAGAATATAGTACAATGTCCGAAATTTGGACCTCCGGATCACCAGCAAACTTCTATTTTTAGAAATTTTTTTATACTTTATTCTTGTGCATTTGATATTTTTTCATAATAAGTGGAGAGCCCTGATTCTTAACTTCACTTAGGCATTGACTCAACCTGGCGAAACATTATTTATTATTTTTTGCTTTCATAGCCGCATGACTATCAACACACTGCAGCTTAAGAAATGACTCACGCAGCGATGTCTAAAATTTTTCATTACCTTTATTATCATTATTTTATTTAGCCTTATTTTTAATATTAGTAATTGAATAAATACCAAACAGCACGGCAACCTTTTATGCTGACATTATGCTTAGTCATGATTACAGACTTCAGCTAACTCCGCTGCGAAGTGTGTTGATGAAGAAAAATGTAATAGAAATTTCTTTGTAATAAATTTAATAAACGATATTCAAAGGACAAAAGATTACAATTAGTGCTGCTTGAATTAAGAATAACTGATTTGTTACTCAGAAGACTAGGACCAAGGCCAGGGCCAGAGCTGGTGCGGCGACAAGGGGCGGCAGAACTTTAGGAGGAAAAAGGTTTAGAATTTAGAGAAGCACAAAGTAAAAAAATTAAAAGGATGGCAAAATCTTTAGATTTTAGGGAAGAAAATGTGACACAAAATTTAGACGCAACATTTTTAGAATTTCGGGAGAAGCTTGGCAGCAGATTTTCGGGCCCGCAGAAACTGCACCGGGCCACAGGCCGTCTAGCGCCAGCCCTAGCGCCTGAATATATGTGGGAATTTATTTATTCGGAACTCAGATAAGCTTTAAGCATATGTGGGAAATAGTTGCAAGTATAATAAATAACTAAACTAATATAATTCAGGCTTAACTTCGTCATTGTTTGCGTCATTCATTTGCGATAGAAGCAAGATAAAATTTAGCGGAACAACATGTGTTTAATTTGACAATCTCATGATATATCACGAATAGTGTACAGCGAGCGCCAGCTAAGCTTTATAATAGCCACGAATTAGGTTTTCGAATATCGTAAACAAAAAGCGAATTTTCCTGTTAATGGAACTTGTGAAGAAATGTATAGAGGTAAGAATAAATGAAGATGACATAACAGAAGTTTTCCATTGCGATGACAATGCCCCAATTATCAGTCAACTAACGAATGGCGAAATCTGTAATAGGGTTCTAAATCCAGAAAATATCGCTATCGATAATGAAGAAAGTGAAAGAAAGGTTACAAAGAATGGAAGAATTTCGATCCACAATTTAGTGGGAATGCTCGACGCGGCAACTACAGGGCTTGAACTATGGACCTTTTTAACTAAACAAGAATTTATGTCTGTCTTTAGAATTAAAGAGAAAGTATAATAGCACAAATAACAAAGCAAATGCAAATTAGGCAACTTACAGTGAAAAAAATGTTTAATATTGCAAACAAATAAATATAGCTATTTTTTTAATGCAAATTTTGATTCCCTTGAGGTCATAAATGCTTCATTATTTCATAAATCACAACTTCATGTTTTTAATTTTGTAATTTCTACATGCTGTCTCACTAGATTTGAAAAGACGATCTAATATCCACAAAAATCCCAAATCCGGAATTGTCGAAGTCCCGACGAGTACGGATTTCGGACTTTGTACTGTTAAAAAAACCTTCTCATTTTCTTTTATTCATTAAAGTTTTCTTCGACACACACAAAAAAGTACACATGTTTGTACGTAAATAATTATAAACTTGTTTATTTCTTTCTACAACTTAACGGCGTTGCGATCATAATAAAGTTTGTAGCTGAGGAGAAAAAGTCCAGAAATTATCTTCGTTATGGGATTGTAGATACTCGTTGGTCAATCAGGTGTTTTTTCTTTGACTTGTGGACTTTCAATTGCGAAAAACAACTGTTCACATATCAGTATACTCCCAAATAAAAAGATTATTCTGTACTCTTCTGTTTTGGGGTCGAATTCAGAAATGTATGTATGCATGTACGTACATATATACATGCATACAAGTCCACATCCATCCATCCATATATATATATGTAAACATTTCATTTCTAAATACGGTCCCGATAACAAAAGAGAACCGATTATTTTTATTGCAAAATTCCGTAAACTTTTCACAAGTACCAAAGAGAAGTTCATGAAATCTGTACCTTCAAATTTTAGAATAAGATTTGTACCGCATTGGCAATTAATTAGCTTTATATGCAGATTTTCTGGTGCATTCATCACGTTCGTTTTCAATAATGTGAAATTGCATTCCAAATCATTAAAATATTTTAATCTTTCTTCAGATTCTTGCCGTCATATTTCCATTTTTCATGCAAATTCTTGAGAATTTTCATTTGAAATAACAAGACTGGATTTAAAATGTACGAAATGCTTTGATTCCAGAGGTGTTTTTTAGAATTGCCACTTTAAAAGCTTTACCTATGTCAATGATAAATTTATTCTTCCTTTGTAGCTCTTTATTAAGAAATTTAAATGACCAATTAAGTCAACAAGAAATGTTAAACCCCAGTTAAGTGGCTTGTCATACAAGCATACAGTGACAAAGCCTATTCATTCCTTTCCTTTTCCCTTCAATAGCAATCCCGCATCTAAGTTCAGTTGATATCTTAAAAGCCTCTAAAACCATAAGCTTCGTATTTACAAATTTCTTCGGGGCCGCCATTTCAGACCATTGGCCTAGGGTATATATTCTTTGATTAAAAGTTCTAGCAAAGCCTGTAAGGTACTATTTCCTCCCTCGTTACTGCGTGTCTTCGCTGTATTAGAAAGCACGTAAAAATTCAGCCAAATTAATCTTTGATACAGATCAAATATAGATTTCTATTAAGCCTAGTGTTCCAGGTGGCCGCCTTACAACCTGCACCTCTAAATTCGGCTGTCTAGATATTTGAGTCAATCTTTAGAAGTAGCACAATAAAATCCATAATCATCATTATTTCTGGACACAGCATCTGATATAATCGCTAAAAATTGAAATGACACAGATTAAGGTAAAATATTTTCACAAATAATTCTTCTGAGACATAACTTTACCCATAAAGTGATCCTTCGAAGTAATAATGAAATATTACTGTTGTTATAATTATTACAGTAATCCCTCATTTTCTGCGCTCAAGAAAAACCTACATACATTATGGAAATTAGCGCTAAAATCTTGCATCCCCCCAGAAACAAAAACTTTGCGCAGTTTATTGTTGTGACCATTTCTAGTGCCCCATTTTATTTTCGTATGTTTATTGCTTGTTATTGTATTTGTTTACTCTTCGATTTCTTGTCATCGCTGATCATAAACCACGGTGCGACAGAGAAAAATTGCCTAATACGCCTTCCTCCTGAAATATATCATTAATGTGCTGGCTAGAGACTACATCATGTCACATGCCCTTTTGTAAAGGCTAAGTTACATATCCACTACCCCTTCATATTTTACACTCACTGTATATCGTGCACGATTTTGATCACAGTTCTAGGTCAATTCTGCATAACTTCGGAAAGTACTGGAATACAAGTAGTGCTGCGATTAAATAAAGGAGACTTTTTTCTCCTGAAATAGTTCTGACAATGAGTGCTATCTGGTCTGTCGGCTCTAGAGTTGCGTTTTGGCAATCAATAGTTGTCTTCCGCCAGGTGATGACAGATTCTATTTGGGTTACTCCCGAAGCCAGACGCCATCTCGATAGTGTATAAGTGTACTGATCTTCGCTTGTTTTTTTACTTTAGAAAAACACATGGCAGAACTCTGACATTATTATGACCAAGGGAAGAAATTTAATCCGTTTGTAAGATAGCGGTGGGAGGGTGCTTCATGCTGCGGATTCCATAGTAAATAATACAGCAAATGTACAAAACATAGGACGGTTTCAAAACATGATTAGATGTTACAAATATAGCAGACATGACTTTATGCCATGACCATAAGAAATTTATATGGTTATACATAAACTAGATTGCTAGGCAAATTTTTGTCCGGATTTTAACTTAGAAATTACTAACACAAGGCGGTGATAACAAACCGTAAAGTCAACTAAAGCTTTTATTTGTATTTCAGTTTTAAATTAAAAACTAAAATGTTAACAGAAATTCAACGTTCGCTTTTTGCGGACTGATAATGCAGCGGTATTTCAATTATTTACAAAACAAATAACAAATTAGAGATCAAGAACCTGACTTCCGATTTTGACGCGTGGAAACTTTCAAGCAAAATTTTGCACTAAAAGGAAACATGGAGAGGCTTACTGGGAATACTTTGGGTGAGTTAACCATTCTCAACCAATGTCCAGTAATTTTTGACGAGTGCTTAAATAGCATAAGGTCTGGCATGAGGCTTTGATAAAGGATGATGACTTTGCGAATGACGATTATTAGAAAATTAAACGTTTTTCTCCTCTCGGTCTGTCTAACTGTATGCATTAGAAGTCAGCATTTATTGTTTCGTTGCATCCCAGTAGATTATTCTTATGCCATCTCACTACACAAATAAACAAAAAAAAAAAACCTTTTAGGGATGCAATCATCTTTTTGTGGTTGATGGCACAATTCTGCAACTCGGACAGTTTTTCAAATGCTTAACATTGAATGCACACATTACAGTCCAGTGCCCATTCCTTATCTTCCATTACAACTAATTACAGAAAAGGAAAAAAGGACTCAGGACTTTCTCAGGCGACCATGGGAGAACCAATTCATCAAATTTCACGATGAACCCAGATGCCTGCATCCATCTCTCAGCTGTTGTTCTGTATACCAACATTGTTTCTGCTAATATGTGAACGGCTGGAGGCTGTTAATTTTGCATAGTTCGGTACAGAATTTCATCAGAAA
>KK113709.1:97585-143486 GCA_000611955.2 Stegodyphus mimosarum
AGGCATTCTCCGTATACTCTTGATACTGTCGACCTTGAAAATCCTAGACCTCTGACGATTTTGGAAATTGAATGGCCCATGAATCGAGCGCCTACTATCTATCAGCGATCGAAGATGTCTCAATCAGAAGTTTTAGAAATATTGGCAATCCAAACGACTGATTAACAACAACCATAGTACTAGCTATATATGAAGTTACCAGAACGCCCTCAAGTGAGCATAAATGGGGAAGCAGAAATGTTTCGAAATTTGCATAGCCATATCTATCCTTAATTCAGTGGCATTTCAGAGCAGTTAAATGAATTTAGCTTCAAAATCGTTAAAGACAACAAAATCTGGTGCATTTATCGGTAATATTAAGTTTTTTTTTCCTCACCCTCAAAACTACTTTCTTTCATGAGAAAATTGATTTATACGATATTTCCACTAAAAGAATTTAATTTTGGAGAAATCAGCTTTAAAAAAACTCCGTTTTGATTAAATCGGAAAGCTTACCATAGAAAAAAATTCACACATACAGGTCCATAGAACATTCTTCGTGACTCCTTGTTGACGACAGATGATTGTATTACGATTGTTTAT
The DNA here is from genome assembly GCA_000611955.2 of Stegodyphus mimosarum. Classification (NCBI taxonomy): domain Eukaryota; kingdom Metazoa; phylum Arthropoda; class Arachnida; order Araneae; family Eresidae; genus Stegodyphus; species Stegodyphus mimosarum. The sequence continues at coordinate 98,168 of KK113709.1, forward strand.
TCCAAGCACAGAAAATGAAAATGACTGTTTTTAAAGCAAAGTTTTAGAGGAATTTAGAAAAGTTTACTATGTCCAAATATGAAAAATAGCCTTACCTCAATGTAACATGAAAATACACTAAGAGTTCAAATAAAATTTATTTTCAAATATTAATCTTGCAGAAATTAACGCAACATTTTATTTCCTAAGATAAAATCATGTAAGAAATAGAAAAAGGAAACCGACTTACTTGTTTTCAAGTGAACACCAACCACAGTAAGGATCCTGGGCATCTAAGCATTCAGTGCAAGTTTTGTAGACCAGACACTCTTGCACTTTGACCATCGTCACCTAGAAGTACCAAAACGATTATGAAGCCAAAGGGGGGATATTTAATTTGAATTTACGATATACAAATTATTTTTCAGAAGTGACTGTCAAAATGCATGAGGTCAAGGCCAGATTATAAATAAATGAAGAACGGTATCATGCAGCCTAATGGAAAAATATAAATTACCTGAGTTTGTTTTTTTTAACTTGATGAAATAAAAAATTGTCTTTACTTTCACTACAGAGTTCATCTTCATTCAATTACATGCATATAAATTGATGCAATGATATAGATTTTCTGAGCATACTTTCTTTTTGCCATTCAAGAAAAAGTTTTAACTCAATGAAAAAATTTAATAGCTATAGAAATAATGGTAACTTACTGCTTAAAAAATGAATCAAAATCACTGCTCATTATTAACATTTGGATTATTTTTTATTTTGGAAGAACACAGTTAGACATATCACAGATATACAGTATAGTATGCCTTGCATTACACACAGTACAGAAATTTTCTGGGTAATTAATCTAAATATGGAATGTTGTCTGAGAAATCACGTGTATTACAACAATGTATGTTTCATTAATTATGAAGAAGAAACTACTGCTTTTCTTTGACATAATTCTGCAATGCAAAATATTTAATGTGCTAGATTATTACAAATATTTCGCTTTTTAATGTAATTAACTTTACACATTGAATCCATAATATTTAAGAACAGAAATTTTAAAGCAACCAAAGATTTCTAATTTATTGGATTAGTGGGCAACACAAATTATTATTAAATAGTTTTCTATTGATATTCAGTAGCAAATTTTAAAAAAATGAAATGAGTATTCTCAGGTTCAACACTTATGACGTATCGTCAAGCTACAAAAGAATGCACTTAAAATATCAACTAGAAAATATCACCTAGGTAATGAAAATAAAACAGTTTCTACATAACAGAAGGGGACGGAGAATAAAGATCCAGCATCATAACAACTGATATAATTTAAAATTCATATTATTTTAGTTCACATTTAGGTAACATGTATACAATATAGGTTCAACTGATTATAATTCAATTAGACAGCAGTAATAAGCTTATTTTGGGTAAATAAGTAATTATATGCTTTAAGCATGTTAAGTTTTTTGTCTCTCATACTGTTCACAAAAATGGGAGGGGGGAGAGTATGTATATGACCAGAAATACAGAGATTTATGTTTTGCTACGAAGAAAACTGCTCGCTTTCCGGGTGAGAATTTGATTGAAATTTCTAAAGGAAGTGTGGCCTCTTTCTTTACATGTACAGATAGCCCTCCTACAACACGGCATCCCGTAACACGGTTTTGCTCTAACACGATAAGAAAATTTCCCAACAACCTTAACGAACTTTGCACGAAGTCTCCCAAAATATTGATCAACGCACCCACATAGTCATGTAACACATAAGAATCCTTGTTTAGTAAGTCCAGGCAGTTGTTTTCCAAGATCAAGTTTCCGTAAGACCAAATGTTCTCAGGGAGACCATCCACGTGGTTGGAGAGCGACCGTTGAATTCTTAACCGGTAACGGAAAAAAATCATTTCGTTCCATGACCTTTAGAGCAAGCTAGCACAATACACACAACAGCTAGTCTCAAAGCGAGTACAATCACCAGATAACAATGAAGAAACCTCACTGTCGCAGAAGGTGAACAATATCAGGTCACAATAAGAGCTCTAAAACGCACAACCTGCATTTTCGGTTTCCAAAATTCGAATCCTCATCTCCGTGGCCTGAAAACAAAAGTGTCTCACGCTGCTTGTCGGCAGTCTGTGTCAACCCCCACAGTGTGCAAAAATAACTTTTTCGTCTTTAAGACATTAAGATCTTGGACCGTTTTTTAAAGGAAGAAAAAAATCTCACACTGGAAGAAGTCTTAATTTGAATGCAGCAATAGTCTGGACTATTAAGAAATATGATGTGTAGTTGCTGCAGCATCTTCCGACATCCGCAAAACGAGCAGCCCACCCCCGGACACCAATAATTGAGAAGATGGGAAAAGCATTCAGCATTTGATTTGTTAATAGCTGTCAAAAAAGAATTCCATTGGATGGCAACATCATTAAACAAAAAGCATTTAAAATTTACAAGCACCTCAAAGAAAACGGAGAATCATCTGTCAACTCAGATTTTGTGGCAAGTAAAGGCTGGCTCGAAAATTTCAAAAAGCGTTTGGCATTTGATAGCATAAGAATTCAAGTCGGCTGATCATGAAGCTGCTAGGACGCATCCAGGGAAAAAAAAAACCAAAACACTATAGAGCGAGAGCAAAGATTGATAGCAGATAAGTTTTCAATGCTGATGAAACTGGGCTTTCGTGGAAAAAATGCCCAGTAGAACCTTTACATCGAAACAAGAAAAAACTGCACCCGGATTTAAGATATCTAAAGATCATCGAATGCTCTTTTTGTGCAGTAATGCATCGGGGGATTTCATGACAAAACCCTTGCTAGTTGATAGATTTTTAAATCCTTGTGCACTTAAAGGCGTAAATAAAAACACCTTAACGGTATACTGGAAAGCAAATCCAACAGCTTGGGTAACTGGAAATTTATTTAAAGACTGGTTTTTAAATTGTTTTGTGCCAGACACTGAACATTATTTAAGGCAGAAAAATTTGAGCTTCAAGGCGCTATTACTGCTAGATAATGCTCCATATCACCAACAATATTTGAATCATCCCAACGTCAAAATACTATTCCTACCATCTAACACTACTTCGCTGCTCCAACCATTGGATCAAAGTATTATTTATACCTTTAAAACGTATTACACAAGAAGAGCACTACAATGGATTTTAGACGTAACCGATTCAAAATCAATTAATGTAATGGAAGCTTGGTAGAAATTTTCAATCAAGCACTCTATTGACATCATATCTTTGTCGCTGAAAGACCTGAAAACATCAACGTTAAATGCGTGTTGGAAGAAGATATGGCCCTCTTCATTTGAAACAGAAAACGTGCGAAAATGAAATTGGTGGCATATTAGAATTTGCTAAATCAATCGTAGGCGACGTTTTTATGGAAATGGCTATTGGGGACGTTCAAGATTTATTAGCGGAAGAAGCTGACGAAGCGGATTTGATGGAAATGGCATTCGAAGCAGTAAATCAAATCGATTCTGAGGACACTAGCACTGATGAAGATTGTGCAATTAATAATTTAAAATAATAATAATAATAAAAGGCTTAAGTTTATCAAGACTGAGTGTTCTGTGAAACATGGTAAATTCTGTAAAGGGTTCTTAACCTAAAGTATTCAGTCCTGAACTGGAACAGGGAGCGGAAGGTACGCTATGTTCTGATGTAACTGCTGGGCTGGATAATAACTGCACGTGAAGGGATTTGAAATCCTCTTTTATTAAATCACTATTAATTTACAAACTTCCCAATTCGGGAGGGATACAGAAAGTAAAAGACCACACTTGGGTCAAACTTAACAATCAAATAATACTTAAATAAATTTAAATGTAACTTAAATCAAACTTTGCTTCGCAGAGCAATTCGCGGAAGTTGGCCTCTACCGAAAAGGGTGCGTAGCAAGATATACTAAATACTAACGCACTTTAATTTGTTTTACAATGCAATCACGTAGTAAGCACTATGGCTTATAAATTTAAACTGCTAGCTGGTCAGGCGAACGTTGAGCGGCGTGACCGTGATCTGAGACTAAGCTCTCACACACCGAGAGGTTTCTACCTCTGGCTTAAATAGTACTTGGCTGTACTTCAAAATTAGCATAAGCTGAAAACGCGCGCTTATTCTGACAGGAAGTTGAAACAGAGAGGAGATAGAAAAGATTTAAATTAAAATAAAACTTGGTTAGTTTAACTAAAACCTTACAAGTTTAGCTGAAAATCTCGAGTCATTTTTCTTGAATGTAGAATCTTCCGCTGAAATTAGCCGACAATTCAAAAGGGAGCTGCAAAACTGTCTAGTTCCATACCGAGAAATTTACAATGACCCGGTAAGATCGTGCAAGAAATTATTTAAATGAAGAAAAAGATTTTGAAAATGAAGGCGATATCATTCCAACGAAAAAAAGGTTCTCGGCTGAATATACACAGTAGTAATAACGACGAAATTTATTAATTGAAAGTTGCGTTAAATTAAAATATTTCTTGTGTGTTGTACATATATTTATATTTTTAATCAAAATTAAGTTGATTATGTAGAATTAACATATTTGTTTTTAACAAGTTTTTGAAACCCAATTCCCCTTTTTGTACTTGCTCTGGGTCTCATACAACACGGTTTCACACAACATGGCATTTTCTAAGAACCTAGCTACCGTTTTATAAGAGGGTTACCTGTAGTATATACAATACATACGATATCCAAATTAAAGTGACATAAAACGTACAAATATAGACGCAAGTATACAAATAAAAATTGCAGTGATTCCAAGAAGTAATCTGCAAGAAGAATTATGGGCAAAAGCTATAAGCATCTAAAAAGCCTATGACAGCTTACGCTCAAGCACAGTATATGAATCTTCTAATGGGAGTTCTGGAAAATGATAACTAAAAAAATGCTAGAAACGCTTCATGCTTCAGAAGAAAATCCATTAGTGTCTGTAAGCAATCCCCAGTTAGATTAGAGACCATATATCAGATCCCAGTTATCATATTTATGATTTTGGCATTCAAATTCTGCATCACTGCACGCCTGATACGTATAGCAAGGTATCAAGTTTTGCTAGTCATAAATACCATGTGAAACGACCTGCACTTTTAAGTTAATTGATTACGCGATCTAAAAGAGTAGGCATTTCAGTCCAACAAAAGCAAGCAAAGATAAATTACTGCTTAAAGATCAGAAAGTAAAAAATCTAAAGATACAATTCTCGTACTCTAAAGTTTTTCTTGACCTTAGCGCAGACACATGGAGGTTTACGTAACTTCTCTTGCAAAACCGATCGTGACAGCAACATGTAAAATATCTTTCAATGATTCTTTGAAACTACACAGAACGCGTTTTCTATTAAATATTTAACAGTAACATAACTGCTCGGCGAAACAGGAATAGAAAAAATATTGCAGATTTTGGTGTATTGTTAAGATGACACTAAATCCTCATTTAAAAAGTTAAATGCGTTCAGGTTCCGGTTATTTAATCAGTTCAATTCAGGTTCAGGTTATTCAGTATTTAATCAGTTCAGTTCAGGTTCAGGTCATTGAGTATCTAAATCAGTTTGATGAAAATAAGTATGTCCTCTGCACTGTTGTTGGTGGTGATGTTTTCGTCATACAGGTTTCAAGATTTCTTTGCTATCAGGCAGAGAAATGCTGTAATTTTGTAGTTTGTTAGCTGAGGGATAGCTTTGTACTGGTCCATAAAATTTAGTGTATAATAAACGTTGGTAATTTTCATTTACTTTCAAGTCACAAGATTATACTGCTTCTTATTTATAAACAAAAAGGACATGTGAATTATTTCCCTTTCAGTCACCAATATGTCTTCATATATTGCCACTCCCCATCTATTTGCATACTAATAATGGACGTACCCCAATTTTTTTAGTTCCATCTATAAATTCAGCTTTGTCGCGAACCATCTGACCGCAATCCGATTCGCTTCTACATTCTTCGTTCTTTTAATGTATTCTGTATAGTTCCTAATTTATGATATCAAGAAAATAATGGAACCTTGTTTTTATGAATAAGATTAACTTACCTTCATTAAAAATCTGGGTTATGGACTTATACTTGATGGAAATGGTAATGGTTACTGGAATATGGCAAAGCACTCGAGGGCTGTCTGCCTAAAGGGAGGGATGCCTTCTTGGAGGACGTTTTGAGGGAAACTGGCTCGTATTCACGTTACACGCGAGGAAAACCACGAAAAACAACCGTACAAATCAGCCCGTTAAAATGTGGGTTTGAGCTCAAGAGAAACTACTAGCATGTAGCAGTCTTAAACACTCATTTACTGGTGAGAGTCTCGACTTATACATACTAATGTCATACTAAAGCCAAATCAAATTGAGCTTACTTATATGGCCAGTACTTTAATTTTTATTATAGGCAAAGGATTTAAAATTTGTTTTAATAATACTGCGGAAAGAGAAACAGGCTGGCTAAATAAAAGTTTGGCCAGTTTAACTTAGCGTACAGCAACTATAAGTGAATTTGCCTTAGGTTTCAGAGTAAATAGTTTTTAGGCACCGAGCCTTCTCATATACTTTGCCATATTAAATTACTTACCTGTCTACCATCTGTTATCAAGAGGTAGTTTAAAGAAAATTTAAACAAAACAAAATTTAGATTAGTACTAATACTGATCTTCATAAAATAGTGAGTTAGAATCTTTGCAGTGAAAATATTATTTACCATCAACAGTCACTTATTCGGGGGGGGGGAATAATATAACATGGTAATTGGTGCAATGAAATATTACCACCTAAATATATCCAACTTTATGTTTCTCTCCCTCTCTTCTTCTCCTCAGATCCAGATGATTTTAAAATTTATCTGATGATTTAAGTTCACATCTGAACTTGAAACGCATTACTTGACTTTCTGAATACACATTCAAAATGCAAGAACCAAGCGAAGTTTATCGTAAAAATAACTAAATGCAAAAGGATTATAATAAAATATGTTTATGCTGCGGTCTAAAAATTTAATTACACTTGCATATTTAAAGCTATTCGTCTAACATTCAAAGGAAAAATTATGAACCAAGAACTGTTTTCGAATAATGCCACAGGAAATTAATGAAATTACAATAGTGACGGTGAAAAATTGTATAGGAAGTTTGCAAAAGCATCACTGAAACTCATCATGTTTCAGCTGCCTCTCGATTCCACTGGTAACGAGTACGAGCTTGCATAACCCAGTTTGTTAACACAATTTATCGCTATTGAGAGATACGGTGTGTTTAACAAAGAAATAATGCCCCTTTGTGTAGAGATTTTCATAAAGTGCGTCAGTGAATTTTCTTACTTCATCCTTCTTGAACAAGAAATTCGCTTTCCTGTTATAGCTCCCATTACATAAAAATTCAAAGGTTTCTTCCAAGTTACAGATTCTTTGCTTACCTACAATAAGCCCTAAATGAATGAAATTGAAACAGTAACAATAAGCCAATAAATTCAAAGAACATTATTTTTTAGTTCTATTTTCGGAGACTTATTTAAATAGATGAAATTGTCTCAATGAACTATGTAAAAAAAATAAATATTAGAGCTTTAATGATTTCGATTCCTCATGCTATTTCAAATAAAAGTACTAAAACTAAAAACAACTTAAAACCACAGCAGGCTACAGCTACGCACTGAATTTCCTTTATTCCAATTTTCATAATTAAAAAAGTTTTCTTTACGGCGTTTTTATATTAATTGCAAATTCTACATTTAGATTACAGATTTAGAAATCTAGATTCCTGGGCACACTTACCAAGGTAGAAATTGTGACTAGGACTTATGCTAGAGGGGAATTTCGGCTCGCCGCGCAGTGCTCCCATGCCGCACAGACACTATACATTTACAAACATCCATGCTTTCTCCGGGATTCGAACCCGGTCCCTTCGGTACGGCAGTCAGTCATTAACCACTGTCGCGGTTGGGCAGTCTAGTGAGCAGCCTCTTGTACTGAAGTGAAGAAGTTGGGGAAATGAATTTGGCTTAAAGTTTAATAACTGGATGCAATAAATTTAGCATACATTCACTACAAACGTTTGCGACTTAAGTATCTATCATGAGAATAGCGTCCACAGGGCTCAAGGAATGAAATGGAAAAGAGTAAAATGTGTATTTCACTACTGCCTTACTAAATAGCCACTAATGTTTGATTTGGTTTACCTGATTACGGTAATGCACTAGACAGCTATCTGCCTAAGGAAAAGATTGTCTTCGAGGAGGAATTTCTAAGGAAGACTGGCTCGTATACACGTTACACATATGGAAAACTACGAAAATAATGCCCATGCAGCCAGCCCGTTCACTGGGATTTGAACCCCGGATCGAACAACTGGTGTTCAGCGACTTTACCGCTCGTTCGCTGGTGGGCGCTGCTAATCTTAACGCCAGTTTAAAGTCGATTGAATTCGATTGTAGAAAAGACTCGAAAAAGTGATCAATCAAGAGACAGCAAAATAAATGGAAATAATCAAAAAAATTAAACGGTCATTTTTTGAAATTCTATGGAGCTTAGTGTCTCAGAAGAACTTAATTCTGAAATAAACACATTATACTCTTCTAGCAAAGCTTTTGATTTTCCTCTTGTTTATAATAAAGGGAACTCAAACGGCAAGAGGTAATAACAGATGTATTCTTAAGATTTTTAAAGCCATACTTTCAGACATTCCAAAGGGGAAACCACTAACCCCTGCTTGGTGGTATTTACTTATATTTTTCCATTTTAACTTCCCATATTTCAGGAATAATAAACATTTATCTTATGCTTTCTTATTTAATTACTTTCTTGTTTCTGCTTAAATGGTTTCAAAGCAAATCATACGAATGCATGCAAAGGGGACCGGAATGTAGAATTTCTTACATTAAAATCAAATGTTTCATTATTGAATCAATAACCAATAAATTCCTTGCAAACAGATAAAACAGACAAAAATCACCCCCATTATATTCACTAATTATTATCACTGCAAAATTAGTTTTATTAGAAGTAAGCTTCCTTCTTAACAGTACTTAGCTTATAGTAAAAATACAGAACTATAATTATCGTAGTTCGACGGGCAGAATTTGAAATAGCAGTTCAGAAAGTTTCTCAGAAATTTACTAACATTCTAAGAAAATCTTACGATTTTACTGAAAAATTAATCAACTTTCTCAAAAAAAAAGTTTATGTTAACTATCACAACATTACTCAGACTGGAAAATTCATAGCTTATCTCAGTTTTCTCCATCAACCAGGTTAGCCGTTTTCTTCTAATGCTTTTATTGCCATCTAAGATCATATATTATTCTTTTAGCTTCTCAGAACTTCAAATGGCTCAGAAAAGTCACATTAGTTTAAAAAAAGAAATTGGACAGATAAATTAAGTAAAAAAAGGAAAGAAAGCGAATGGAGAGCAAACGAAGATAAAACGAGGAAAAGAAAAGCTGAAAACAAAACAGAAGTAGCAAATCATTCGTAGAAATAGAAATGAAAATTGAGTGATTGGTCAACATCGATCAGACACTTAGAAGGGTATTCAGGGAATAATCCATGGATCGATTAAACACCCTTAATCGATTACTTCAGAGATACCACCGAATGATGAAATTCCTTTAGACTCGAGTACCGCCCAATTGTAATAAGGTCCTTAGTAATAAAATCTCTCCCTGTCTTAGGAAAGGGGAAAGATTTTTCTTTCGTTAATCCTGCTTCTGAGCAGAAAAAGTGCAAAAAGGAAAGAAGAAAATACTGAAAAAAGAGAAAACTCGAATTCAATAAAAAAAGAATTTTAAAAATATTTTTTCGCTAGGAGAAATATAGATGAACAGTTTATTTAGAACCTAAGAAAGCTTATATAGAAAACACCTATGCAATTAGCACACGATGACTGTTCGCCTTAACACTAAAGAACTTTGAGAAAAATCGAATAATAAGAAGCATGACATATAAAGAATTATATTTACATTTCATACATAATACGCTAATTCGATTTTTGACTAAAGAGACAATTTACAAAACGACAGTTTTTAACCTCATATAAAACGTCAAATTCAATTTGAAGAGAAGTATAATTTTATAGTTCTGTAAATTAGTTCTATCTGTAAAATAGTTGTACCGTATAAAAGAAATCACAATTTTTTAATAAACAATGAAAAATAATCAACTGTATATGCCAAAAGTGAAGGAAGAAGGAAAAAATAATTTTTTTTAAAGTAATTGGAAATTCGATTTATTAACAGAAGTTAATATCAACCTCGGATTCTTTATTAACAAAAGTTAATATCAACCCCAGATTCTACGTTTCGTCACGCAGTTCGACTTATTTCTATTACCCATGCATAGATGCACACATCGTAAGAATAAAATTGTGAAGGTTCTTTTTAGGGGAGGAAAGGGGTCAGGGTGGAATCAAGGGAGAAAAGCAAAGTGAATTTTCAAAGAAAATTGACAAATCTGAATATTAGGAAATAATTACACAGCGAAAACCTTTCATAATAAAAAATGAAAAAATTGCACCAAAAAAAAAATACTTTTGCTTAGACAATAATCTGGAAACAGAGCTTTATAACAGTTATGTCGTTTAAATTTCAGAATCAAGATACTCAAAATTCACCAAAACGCCAAAAGCTTATATTCAGTGCCAAATTCACCAAAAGACATTTCAAAATATGACAGAGGGCCACAAAAAAAAAAAAAAAAAAACCTTCTTAAAAATGTAATTTCAACACATTATTTTTATTCTAATGATATCCTAATAACGTTATTATACTTGCTCCAAAAGATTGTCCAGAAATTCTCAAATGACCAAATTAAAATTTTCATACATAAAACTTGTAAGGTTTATCCTAATTTTTATTAACAGTTAGTTTAAGTTATGATTCTTTCCTATCTATTCTAATTTCAGCTTACAATTTCCTGCCGGAATGTAATTTCAGAAACGCAGTGAATGCAAATGAGTAAGAGTACTATTTAAGTCGATGCTTCACCGACTTCTAGAGAGAGAGAGAGAGTCTGATTTTCCTGACTAGCGCGCGTTTGCCATTTGGCTGCATTCTCTCTTAGCTACTACGCTCGGCCATACTTTAGGCTCTTGCTTGGCTTCACCGACTTAATTAATATTTAGGGGCCAACTACTTAGAATTCTGATAGCTTCGGCTATATCTTTCAGATAGCTTTAGTTAAGCTTAGTTTAGTTTAAATTCATAATTATTTAAGTACAAGCCCAAGTGGAGGCTTTGTGCATACTCCAAGTTAGGAGTTGATTGTATTTATTCTGAGAAATAAAGGGAAGGTTACCCTTCTTAAGTCTTACGTGTTTATTCACACACTTAAGCGATTATTCGCTTGTTAGTGTTCGTGGGGGTTCTAAGTCTAAACTTTGGAATTAAATAAGTAAAACCGCACAAACTTACATTAAATTGCCAAAATGTTGAAAGGTCGACTCGAAAAATTTAGATATTCACAAAAAAGAATTTGTGTTTCAAAATGGAAAGAATTTGTTTTCGATACAATAAAGCAGTAGTTTTCAAACTGTGTTCCGCAGTTCAAAATAAAAAACTCGCAAAGAAAATTACAAAACACTCACACTTAGCTGACTAGCTTTTATTAAGTACAAATTATGAAGATACATTTAGTTACAGATCAGTTTTAAAACTCAACCTGTGATTATCACACGTCAAAGAAAAGGACAGGGAATGCTTTGCAAAACTAAACAGTTTTCTAATGGAATATCAATTAAATTTACACGATAGTGTTAAAAACTATATAATGGAGCTTCTTTTTCAATTAAAAAAAAACTATAAGAGAATATTTCCCAAAAGAAGTGTGACTGGATAAAAAATTCGTTCGAGTACAACGATGAATTAGAAGGCTTGTCAGTGAAGGAAAAGGAACAACTCATCGACATATTAACGAATTCGACATTAAAATCTAAATTTAAGCAACAGCAGTTCTAAATTTTGGGTTGTAGATTCATGCAGAATACCTAGAAATTTCTCATACAGATGTAAACATTTTAATGCCATTTTGACAACGTATTTAAGAGAAAAAATCTTTCTTAACGAAAGTGACAACAAAAACAAAATATAGAAACAAATTAAAAGCGGAATATGAAATGCGACAGCAGACTGGACAGTCCCCCCCCCCGAAAAAATAAATTGAAAGCATACCTCTCTCACTAAATATAAAGCAAGGGTAGGTGACACCTTTACACGAGTTAATGCTATTAATGAGTAAAGTACATTAATTTTATGTTAAAAGGTTTTAATTAAAAATGCAATACTTTCCTTTAATTGTCGTTACATAAAGCACCTATTTTGGCGACAAATCGCCAAAATACAAATAATTTCAAAATTCGAGTCTAAAAGAAAAATTTTATTTATTTATTTTTGTTTGTCAGGTCTTAAATCTAGAACGGTTTTCATAACACTTCTGAAAAATTCGTAAAAATTGAAGGATGCCTACGGGTTTTTTTTTTAATTCATGAGTTAGATAAATATATTTTTAACACAAATGATGCCTACTGAGAACGCAAATCCACCAATGTAGTAAAATATGCTGATCTGCAACGGAAGCAAATTTTCATCTAAAACATTTAGCGTTAGATAACACTAAAAATAGAAATAACATCACATTGAAAGTTTATCACAAGTTTAAACTATGATGAGGTCTGATATTAGCTCAATTATTCACTTCCATATCAAATAAGTATACCGATTTCTCAACATCAGCATTCCTTTACTTGCAAAATTCCCCATATCTTTTCTCCTATATAAATAAGAAGTACTTCTTCATTTGCTCGCATGTAAAACGTCCACAAATACTAAATTCTCAATTTTGGAGCCTACGAGGCGGAAAATGAAAGGGGATTCTCATAATTAAACCGGAGAAAAAATTAGATGCACAAATATAGTGCATCTCGCTTCATATAATCCGCTATTTATTTCTTTTTATCCTATGCTTACCATTCTTCTTCGACATTGCAGCGTAAAAATAAATTCAAGAGGGGAAGATTAAAAAAAAAAAAAAAAAAAAAAAAAAAAAAAAAAAAAAAAAAAAAAACCTTCAGACATTATTCAAGCGATGGGTACCAATTGGTTCGGGAAGCTATCATATGCAGATGATAGAGAAAGCACAAGAGACAATGGAGGTTTGGATAATGATAATGAGAAATTTAGCAAAGGGTAATGAGGAAGTGGGAGAAGAGGGAAAAAAAGCTGAAGCGTTTTAAAGAAAGGGGGTGAGAAAAAGTCTTACTCTTCGAAATAAAATCGCTTAGAGCTATAGCAGCCGGTTTTGGCAACTAATTTCGAGCAGTACAGGCATTTCCCCCCCCCTACATCTAAATTTTTTGATGAATTTAGATGTTTGATGAATTTAGATGTTTTAAGGTTAATTGAACGATAACTATATAAAAGAAGTAGCACGTAAAATATACTTTTCCAGACGCAGTAACGCATTAAAAATATCAGTTAATAAAAGGTGGAATGTTTCTGGAATATTCGTTTTTAAGACACGAAATGTGGAAATGCACAGAACTTGAGGTTTAAATTTCACAAAATGTTGCCTACATTGAATAACAAAGAGAATAACAATGCAGTGAGAAGCATGCCCTCCATCATTAAATATCGTGTGTAAATGAGTGGCATGCAAGATGCCAAGAAGTGTAGAATTATCTGATTTCGAGAAAGGTGTAATCGGCAGCTATCAATGATAGCTGCCGATAATCATAGATATAATTTTATGATAATCATAAAAATGGCCGATACTTAAAGGGCATATCTAGTGAGTTGAATTACTTAAATTCGACAGTGGCCTATGTGATTCAGAAGCGGATGGTGAGCGATGATTATCGGAATGTGCTTCGAGTCGGCAGACCCACGAACCTGGGAAATAGGGACTGACGGATGCTATCCAGAGAAATTCGGAAAAACCGCACCCAACCGATGGCTCACATATTCCGGGAGTTTCAAAAGACAATCGAGAGAGTTGTTTCGATGAATACAATCCGTAAAAAAGCACAGTAAAGTTCGGCGGACGTGGAATTGTGATTCTGACGTGTTTCTCCTGGCATGGACTGAAACCTTGGTCCCAATTCATGGTAAATTCAAAATCGACGCTTAATACACTATTTTGGATGAGTGTGCTTCCTACGTTGTGGCAGTTTACGGGTTGGGCCTATATTACTTTCATGACGACATCGCCAGTTGTCATGTTGCGAGGTCCACCATCGACTGGTACGGTGACAATGGACTGACCTTCCCAAAACTCAAACCTGAACGCTATCGAGAACCTCTAGGACAAGTTGGATCAGAGAATTAACAGGTGCTAACAACCGTCCAATATCGGTGAAGGAACATTTCTCCAAGCCGAGTGGAAGAAAATTCCAATAGCCGTCATACAAGCATACCCTAGAGGGTTGAGGCTGAAGTTGTTGCTCGACGAAGCTCTACCAACTTGCTGAATATAAATAAATTTTGTTTTCCTTTTCAATCACAGGTGTCAGCGTATTGTAACAAAACTATGAGCTTAATGAAAATTTTCCACTCACATTACTTGAAGCTTTCAGCTTACATTTTGATTGCAGAAATTACTTTATTTTGAGCGAAATTCTGAAACCAATAACAAATCACATAGAATATTAATTTATGCTTAGACATTTTTATTACATTCTTGTTCAGTATTTAATTCTATTGGGGGGGCGAAACTGAAGATTAAAACAATATTGATTACGCAAATAATCTGGTGCCTTATCGTTAAATAACTGAAGCTACTATATTCGTTATACGTTAAAAAGAACCTCCAATTTTCCTATTTTTAGTCCAAATTAAAAAGGAGGGGGGAAAAAAGGAAGCAAGAGGCAAAGATTCATTAAAGAATTTAAGGCGGGAAGAAGAATCAACAAACAGAAAGAATAAATAAAAGTCTTCTATGTAGGCAAAGAAAGCGATGACTATGCAAATGCTACTTGCGTGTGAAGTTAATTGGTCGAGACGGAATGCGTTTTTGAAGCGTGCGGTTCAGGAAACCAAAACGAAATTAAGCGAAAAAATACTTTCTTTCTTCTCCCATCTATTCTCTCGAAGTAATGCAAGACAACACACGAACCACCTTCGAATTAGAATCTACGTACGGAAGAGAACAATTCGTATACACGCAACACCTTTCTTTCCTTGTTTTAAAATATTTCTAGACTACAAAAGCAGATTTAAGTTGTGGCCAAGGGCGAACAATTTACTAAAAAAGAATCGTTACTTAGATTATTCTAAGGAGAGATTAGGAAATGAGATTTAGAAACCAACATGTACAAATACCTGAATAAAAAGCATATAGTTTCGAAAGAAGAACTAATTAAACGCAACTAAATTTGATTTAGGCCAATGATATTCAAGCTGGATTCCGAGGAACCTAAGAGTTTTGTGAAATATTTTCAGCTATTGTACAATTCTTTAAAATAAAAACTTTTTTTAGTGAAGGATTTAGAATTTTAATGTCTACATTTTAGACATTAAAAAAATGGATTTTTTAATACCTTTTATTAAATTCTTTATGACACGATACAAATAATTTACAAGACAGCAAAGAAAAAAAAAGTTCTATTTTATTGCGCCTACCAATAAGCGAATAATTAAACCCGCAAAGCATTAGCCCATAGGCTGACTCGTGACGACCCATAATGCCCTTCACAAAGAAATCGCACACTCCCAGACAGAAAGCCTTCACCTACTATAAAATAATTAATGCATTTAACAGGAAAAAAATAATGAAACGTAAGATTTTATCACTGGACCTCAGTAATTTTGCTGGAGTTTAGTCTACTTTAGCCTTGTTGTTACGTTGGTAAACAGGAAGACAGTGCTTGGTCGGGAGAAAACAGGTGGGGCCCAGAATAAGTTTTTTTCCCGCCTTCGACAACAATGAAGTAAAAGCTCCATCATTAACGAGATTTCTCTGCAGGAAAATTTCGGAGCACGGAGTACAACTTTATACTCCATGTTTCGGAGTTTCTAATGAATGATCAGACCTATGAACGCAAAATGCAGCTAGAAATGTTTCCTTCCTCTCAGAATCAGTTTGAATGCTAGGTTTCCATTGACAACTCTGGAGGGCAATTTGCATTCGGCGATCTATTTCGCGTACGTAATCCCAATATTTTACGAGGCTGCGATAAGAATTGCGCTGGAAACCGTATTTCTCGTAGATCAGCAAATCAGACGAAGGTTCAATTACTGTACAGTATACCAGCAGAAGGAGTGAACTCTTTTTATTAAAGTTCCTTATTGCGTTTCACGTCCGTAGATCTGATAACAGTTTAGGAAATCTAAACTGAGGAGAAAGTACTTCGAGCAATAATTTTGGCCTTCGGAAACTGAAACTTATGCTTTTTATTCTAACAACAAGAAGCTATAGTTGTATAGTCATTAGTCTTGTCAAAGCAGGAAAGAGGAAAAATGATTGCCATCGGGTTTTGAACTTCAGATCTTCCAATGCTAGCCGGACGCACTTTCCAATTACACCACTAAGGTATGTGGCAAGAAGAAAGAAAATGCTTTACACAGTTTTGGAACTCCCCTTCTCTTCTTTGACCAAGCCCTACAATGTATACTGCGTTAGCCACCATAACATAATGCATATTGAAGCTCCTTTCTTCCTTTTCCTTGCCGTTTCTGTCTTTCAGATCTGATTATCATGAGTAGGCGGAAACTCAGCGTCTATTGAATGAAACGGATTCAGATGATGAAGTGCACGATTCAGACCGAATATAAACCTGACTCCTCTGAAGAAGAAAGTCCCGAACAGAAACTTCCGTCGCAAAATCCAGGTTCTTGAAGGAAGCACAAGCGAAAGTTTTTTATACGAATGTGTAAAGAGTAATATATGATTAGAATCCCGTGAATTTTGTTATTGCTTATGTGAAATTTTTGAAAGTATATTCTATTGCTATTAAATAAAACCCTCATTGCTTAAGCTTACATATAAATAGTGATAAGGATTGAATTTTATTCTTATATTCGGCTATACTGTATTACATTTTAAATAATTAGTGTTGAAATTATTTCTGATTTCTCAATATGTATGTATATGTATACAAAAACAATTCTGTTTAAGAAACTTCTGATTGCAAAGGTGATGTTGTTGTGCATTTTGTGCTCAAACTAAATTTAAGAAATATTGATATTTCTTTATTGTTCTAAGTTGTTAATGAAGGTATTATATTCGAAATCAAAAGGATATAGTAAATTTTAATAGTTTCCCTATTCTTATAATTTCTGCCAGTGAACAATATTAGATTAGAGACTTTTTCAACTATTTAAACAAAAAAAAAACTTTACGTAAATTCCCTTCGAGATGGCGTATTTAGGCAAAGGCCGCAAAGAGGACCTTAAATTATTAGCGTTAGAGCTTGGATTACAAGTTGCAGATAACTTAAAAGTTGTGCAATTGCGAGATCTGATAACGAATTCTAAAACTTATGATGAAGAATTTACAAAAAATATTTTAAGTAACATAATCGATGAACGCGTAAAAGCGGAAAAAGAAGCTGAAGTTAGGGCTGAAAAAGAAGCAGTAGATTCAAGATTAGCGAAGGAACGCGAGATTGAATTAGAAAAGTTTAAACTCCAACTTGAAGTTAATAAGAGTATGCCTAAGGAATCTGTTTCTCAAGTAGATCAACCTAAATTTGATTTGAGTCGCATTCTTCCAAAGTTTAACCCAAAGGAAGATGAGATAGGACTTTATCTCACCATGTTTGAGCATCAATTGAAGTTCGTAAATATACCTGAAACTGAATGGATCCCATACTTGGTTGGATCATTACCATCTGAAATAAATAAATTAGTTGTTAGAGAAAACGAAGAGGATTCCAAAGATTATGCAAAAGTAAAAGCTATGCTTTTGAAGCGATATAGACTCACAGCTGATAGGTTTCGACAAATGTTTTCTCAGCATAGAAAATCTGCAGAAATTACATGGAAGGACTTTACTTTTGAATTGAAGTCTTATTTTGAAGGATGGATTAAAGGACTGAATATCTCTAGTTTTGAGCAGCTACAAAACTTGATCATTGCAAATCAAATAAAGAAACGAACGCCTCCCGAGGTAAGAGAACATTTTGTGGACAGTTTATCAGAAATGAACAGTCCGTTGGAGCTCGCAGAAAAGCTCGATTATGATGAAAATGTAAGACTTGGCATGAAGAAAAATGCACCCCCCAATGCAAAGAAACCATACTATAATGAAAATATTAAATTTGTTCCAGAAGGTAAATCTAAAACTAGTAATCCTAAAAACGTTAACCAGATTAAAAATACAAACGTTGACAATTCTAAATTTACTAATTCTAGACAAGAAAGAAAAACTTCTATTCATTGCTATGGATGTGGATATCCCGGTTTCATACAATCAAAGTGTCCTAAGTGTAATAAGTTAAAAGAAGAAATTAAAACTGTCGTCAATTGTGTAAAATTGTATGCAGTTGAATCATCCGATCTACTGTCCAGTTCCATTTTTTTAACTGTTTGTGGAGAAAAAGCAGCTTTTTGCGCTGATACAGGAGCATCAAATTCTATTGCAGGAGAAAGATTTTATAAATTGTTACGAGATCGAGGATTTGGATTTAAAACAACAAATATTACGATGGTACTAGCTGATGGCAAGGAAAGAAATGTTCAGGCTTTGACTACGATGGTAAATCTTAATGTTGAAGGAAAGATAGTTCGTATGAAATTTATTGCTTTGCCAAAAGCAAAAGGAAACAGGACATTACTTGGAACTGATTTTCTACAGGCTGCGGGAATAGTGCTTAACATCCAGAATGGCACTTGGTATTTTAGTGACAATCCATTGAAGCAGTATCCCTTTTACAAAGAACCATCTGAAACTAAAGAGACTCCGAACGTTCTAACATCTCTAAAAGTAATATCTCCAGAAACAAAAACGTCTGCTAACACTCCTGTTGCAATACCGGAAGCAACCGAATCTGTGAAGTTGAGAGATGATGAAGGAAAACATTTGATGAGAGAACAACAGAAGAAATTAAATGCATTGTTAGAAGAGTATAAAACCAGCTTTCAGCCAGGGGGAGACCCTACTCCTTATATTGAGCACAGAATCCAGACTGGAAATAATTTACCTGTAGAATCCAGACTGGAAATAATTTACCTGTTGCTGAACCACCATATAGAATGCCACCCGTGAAGAAAGAGTTGTTAAAAAAGGAGCTAGATTCCTTACTAGCTCAGGGTATCATTGAGGAATGCGAATCACCCTATGCGAGTCCTGTTGTGTTGGTCCCTAAACCTAATGGTTCAATCAGATTGTGTATAGATTATAGAAAATTAAACTCCCAAACCGTTCCAGATACCTATCCGTTACCAAGAATGGATGATTTGCTAACTGAAGCCAAATCAACGAAATACATGTCTACGATTGACTTAAGAGCAGGTTATCATCAAGTTAAAGTTCATAAAGCAGATCAAGAGAAAACTGCCTTTGTGTGTCCATTTGGTACTTTCAAGTTTTTGCGAATGCCATTTGGGTTGCGAAACGCCCCTGCAACTTTTCAACGACTTATTGATAAATTTAGATCAGGGTTAAAAGATGTTTTTGCCTTGTCATATCTCGACGATATCATAGTGTTATCAGAAACATTTGATAAACATTTATCAGATTTGAGGAAAGTGTTTGAAAGACTATCTGTGTTTAAACTAAATGCTAACAGGAGCAAATGCCATTTTGCTTGTGACAGAGTAAAGTATTTAGGTCATTGGATTACAGAAGACGGTGTAGAAGTAGATGCCGAGAAAGTATCTTCCATTCAGAAAATTCCTAAACCAACATGTGTAAAGGAAGTTCAGTCTTTTCTACAGACGTGTTCCTGGTTCCGAAGATATGTCTCTAATTTTTCAGAAGTTGCTAGACCCCTGAGTGACTTAACCAAAAAGAATAAACAGTGGACATGGGGTGAAACCGAACAAAAAGCATTTGAAGAGTTGAAAAAAAGGTTGATTTCACCGCCTGTGTTATCTCAACCTGACGGAACTAAACCGTTCATCATTAGGACAGACGCCAGTAATTATGCTTTAGGAGCAGTCCTTATCTAAGGAGAAGGTCCAGAGAAACGTGTGATTGAGTATGCAAGTCGATTGCTAAGCTCAGCAGAAAGAAATTATTCAGCTACCGAAAGAGAAGCTCTTGCAGTAGTTTGGGCCCTTGAGAAGTTCCGCGGTTATATAGAAAACCAAGAAATAATAATTGCATCTGACCACCAACCTCTTAAATGGCTAATGAGTATTAAATCACCATCTGGTCGTTTGGCTCGATGGGCCCTTCAAATCCAGTCATATCATCCAAAAATTGTCTACACTCCAGGAAAATCCAATGTTATAGCAGATCTTCTTTCTAGACCATCTTATGCAAAGACCTTGTTTGTGATTTAAATGCTGTATCTATAGATTTACCATCCCGGAAATCTAAAGACATTCGTGAGGAACAAATGAAAGATGAAGATGTAAGGAAGATTATAGAATGTTTTGAGAGTGGCAAAAAAGATGAAAATTATGTAAATTGGACTAGTAGAGGATATCTCATGAATCAAGGAGTTTTATATCGATACTCTACCGACACAGACTCCGAAGAGGCTCAGTTAGTTGTCCCTTGTCAAGAGCGAGAACGAGTCCTACAGCAGTATCACGATTCCCCCACTGCAGGACATTGTGGAGCTGAAGGCACGTACCATAAGATTGCCTCCAGATATTACTTTCCTGGTATGAGAAAGTATATCTCAGAATACGTGAAAAATTGTGCTGAGTGCAGTCGGTATAAACCAAATAACCAGAAACCTGCTGGATTACTTAGAACACCTGTGTATGCACAGAGGTTTGAAACACTTGCTATAGACCTTTTTGGCCCACTTCCAGAAACCCCAACTGGGAAAAAATGGATTTTTCTTATTGAAGACACCAGTACAAAATGGATAGAGCTCTTCGCCTTGGAAGAAGCCACTGCGAAAAATTGTGCAAAAACCTTAATTGAAGAAGTTTTTTACGTTACGGTTTACCCAGAAGGTTGATTAGTGATAATGGTACACAATTTGTTAGTGCGGTAATGCAGCAAACGTGTAACTTTCTTGGTATTAAACAAGAACTCATTCCTTTTTATCACCCTCAAGCGAATCCCTCCGAACGAAAGAACAGAGATTTAAAACCTAAACTAGCCATACTAGTCGGTGATGCTCATGATTCTTGGGAGAAAAACTGCCCATGATTCGTTTTGCCATGAATACAGCAATATGTGACACAGCAGGTCATACCGCTGCTTATTTGCAGTTCGGAAGAGAGCTTAGGACGACAGATGACGTTAATCACGACTTAAGAGCACTTATTGAAAACGACAACTTTGTTGCTGAAATTACGCCGTATCTGAAAAAATTCGCTCGTTTGACACCTCAAATCAGAGAGCGTGTCGAACAAAAACAAGACAAAAGAAAGGAATACTTTGATAAAAGACGTAGATAAACTTACTATCAGCCTGGTGATAAAGTATGGATAACTATTCATCCAGTCAGTAAATCCATACACAAGAAAAGTAAAAAAAATTATGCCTAAACGTGAAGGTCAGTATCTAGTGATTACTAACAGATCTCCCACAACATATGACGTTGCAGATCCTGCTACTCCTGATCAAGTGTTAGGTACTTATCATACCAATATGCTAAGACCCTATAAACTGCCTCCATCGAAAGACCAAGGCCTCTTTGCCGCAAAATTAAACTATTCAACACGGCCTCTTTGCCGGGACGTCATCAGAGCCCGAGGGGGAGTCTGTAACGAACGCTAGCAAACAGCCCGCTGTATTGCAGCGCCACCTTATCGGACACTTCAAAAAACACCTAAGCCCGAACTAGTTAGTTCGAGTTTCGGCAGAGGACTATGAACATGTACTTCTTTATTTTGAGTAATATTTCTTTGTATTAGTTCTTGGTAGTTTTGTGTGTAACTTTCTTTATGTAGTGTTTGTGTGAAATTAAACTCTTTTGTTAAATGTTAAAGTTTGTCTGGGTTAAATTTTACCAGTTTTGTTTACAGCTAGCCGTGGACACAACGCTACAAAACAGTAATTTAGTTCATTCTACTGACCACGTTAGTTTGTCTTTCGTAAGTCAACAAGTTATGCCACGGATGCATCAACACTTATGTTGAATGTGGGCGATCACTTGCCAGTAGAAGGTTCAACTCGCAAAAGATGTGTAAAAGACTCGTAAAAGATGTGTCGCCAAAGAGAAGAAAAGAAAAAAGGGGCAAAAACTGTACGTGCAATTGGGCCAAAATTGCACTTTGGAAAAATTTTTTTGCACTGTATCATACATGAATGCTAATTATTTTATTACATCTTTTGCAAAATTGATCTGAGTAAAAATAATTTTTCAATGCATTTGCAATCGTTATTTTCAGTACCACTGGGCCAGATGTGTGCTACTAAAACACACCAATGGGACACATATGTCCCACTCATCCCTCCAACGCCCGGTGATTAATTTTTCATTTTTTTCAGCGTATTATCGATATGTAGAGTAATTGATGTATTAAAGTATTTATTGTAGTTTTTTCTGAAAAAAAAATGGTGGTGATAGGAGTGGGTGGTGACACCGCAAATAGAAATGCGCTAATTATTACATTAATTTATTTATTACTATACTCCGCAAAGTTATTTTTTCTCAAAAATTAATTTAATTCCGTTCCTTATGCAATGCTAGTGCTCACTTTCAACATACGACGTACATTTAGTTTCTTCTTACATTATCTACACCGTTAGGCTTCGCTTCGAAGATCTTGGATGCGCTAGTTATAAGCAGTCATGACGGAATCAATATTTATGCACATCGTGTAGAGACATTTGGTTATTTTCGAAGCAGGAGCTTGAAGAAATGAGCAACGCCTTCGCCCGGAATCGAACCACAGACCTCTAGGTTACGCGTCGTTCGTGCTGACCACTACACCACAAAGGCATGCAAAGAAGGCAGGAGAAATACCTTATAACTATATCCACGTAAATAAAAGCGTAATATGCGGCTTTTATTTTTCAGCCGCTTGTTGCAGACATTTGCTTTCAATTATAAAATGTTTAGATGACGCAAATATTCGTGCTTTATTATTTCTAAATTAAAAAAGTCATTTTTACAAATATTATGAAACGTTATTATCTAACGTTCGAAATGGTGTCCTGTCATCTGTAGTTACGCTTAGCACAAACTCACATACATTATTAAAAAATAAAATCCGAAGAGTTTGATCCCCATACGACAAAAACTGACCGAATTAGTTTATCTGAAAGTTTGGGATTTCTGCAATCTCTTTCGGCTCTCTTAATAAAAATAAATTATAATAATGATATAATATTATGATTTTTTTCTCTTTAATGTCATTCAGTCATATTCCTTTGTGTAGTATTATTAATAGGCAGCATTCTTTAATTTATAATCCTGTGACACCTGGTACACCGAAAGCATTTTCATGCAATTTATGAATTTCTAAATATTAAAAATACGATAATAATATTCACAGGCAGTTTTATTACTTTATGATCATAATCTAATAATCACAAAAAATCATTGGACTAGAAATATTCTTCATGTTTAATTTATGCAAACAACGTTAAGCGTTGGCAATGTGTCAATACAGACGCTTACTTCTATTTTTTTTTTTTAAGTACTCTACAAGATTCTATGAGCAACAGTTCCCTTTTAGTAAATTTGTATTAATCAAGACTTTTCACGACAGCCTCTGCAGAGCAGTGCTTGTGATTTAATCTGTTAATATCAAAATAGTTTCTTTAAACTGATATTTCTCTTTTTATTAAGATCAAATTTAAATATTTTACTCTTCGGTTTGTGTACAACCGCTAAGTGTGATCTGGAACTTTGAAATCAAATACTATTTCGGTCAGTTGCGGTTGTACAGGAATCAAATTTTTGCGTTTTATTTTTTATAACGAACATAAATTTTTACCGAGAGACTGTATACAAAATTTAGATTTCGTAATTTTCACAATTTTTTAAATAAAAAAAAAGCCATTAACATGAATATTTTATAACTAGAAGTATATGTTTAGGACCAAAGGTTGCGAAAATAATGCATGAAGACGTTTGTGGACATAGTATAAAAGGAATAATAAAAAATTTTATAAGAATTAGAAGCCGAAATGAAATAGATTTTCTTTCCCGTTAATAAAACGAAAATATATAGTTTTACTGGCTTATTTGTCCTCAGTTATTCACGACATGTAAAAGCAGAAATATTCTAACACGACGTATAAAATCCGGTGTTTAAGAAAAAAGGAAAACTAAATCACCAGGTCTGCTGCTACTGATTCAAAGCAGTACTTAATTGAGAAAACAAGAGCAGCATTTTGATGATATTCTAAAATTCAGAGACTTCCTTTTTCATCTCATGCATTTCAAACTAAAACGCGTTTAATTAACAACGGAATTATAGTCATAAGCTTTAATTACACTTAGCACTCAAGCCCAAGTGTGACTCAGTTGACTCTAACGCTTGTGCTGCTAAAAAATGCGTAGTCTACTGCTCGGGCAACTGATAGACGTTTTTATAAATTTGTTAAGCTGATAAAAGACTAAAAATAGAAAAATTCCTGTCTATTTCAAGACTGTAAATATACCATTAAACACAAATAAAAAACTCATTTACATAAATGAGTGTTCAGCCAGGCCATCTCATTTGTTGAATAACCGTGCTAAAATTTTTACGTTCAGATTGCTGAATGACAAAAATTTCCTTGTGGTAAAACATTTACATGATCTAACGACTTCATTTAATATCTAAGACTTTTCAGGAAAATCGCTTTTAGAAGAAATAAATATACGTCAATTTCAAGGATATAAAATGAAAAAGCGCGATGTTTTATGAAAACATTCCACACCGGAAAACAATTAATCTAACAGGCATCTAATTTTCTCGTTCAGTTAGACGGAAAATTCCATAACTTTAAAATTATTTTTGCTTTTCTTAACGAAATTTGCAGCGGAAAAAAATACAACTTAAGACCTACATTCAAGGGGAATATACTACAATATGCTTATCCAGTTTAGTTATCGCAGATAACTATTTCGCACACAAAAAAATTTCTTAAAGAGAAATTGCCATAGAATTATTAAATTAATATACTTATTCTATGCTAAGATGTACCTAAATACTATTAGCGCAGACTATGTATGCATTTAATCGCTAGTTATTTCTGACTTTCTTTCAGTCTTTTTCTATTAAAGTGACACAAGTTATTTCTTCAACTGCAATTAAAATAGCCTAAAAACTTCACATTCACGAAAATTTAGTTAAAGGATTTAATTGCAAAATTAACTTTATAAGAGAGTTAACGCATTAATTTAACTGATTATTCTCTTAACTATGATCTTGCTCAACAGAGGGCACCACATTCCATCTACATTTAAAACTATTAAGCTACAACGCATGTTCAGAATAGCCTTCTTCTATTGAAGAGGAAGTTTTACATTGTCTCCAAATGTATCCAGCGAAACAAATGCCAAATTAAAGATCAGTTTCGCCCTTTTTTTTTGGCATGCATCTTTTACGTTTCTTATCATATACTGCCAACTGGAAAAAGGACGCTTTTTCAAATTTTATGTCATAGAAGGGAGATAGCAGTTTTTCAATGTATTTCACAAAGACACACACACACACACACACATATATATATATATATATATATGCGTATAAATTTTGAATTCATTTAATAAAAAATTTTTATAAAAATGTTTTTAAATTAGGTAAATGTACAACCTTCTTTAATTATTGGCTTCGTACTGACACGTTACATCTGGTTATGTTAAACTTGAAAATCGGACCGTTTGTGATTTCTACGGACAATCAAATGCAATGCAAATAAACTCTGATAAAAAGTACACGTAGCAAAAGATGCTACCTTGATCTCCCCACCTACCCCAAATCTTTCAATATCTGCAAGGATATTTTAGAAAAAATCTGTTGCAACTCGTTTCGGGACACAGAGCCACAGCAGTTTTTTCAGCAACACTTTAAAAGAACTTCGTAAAAAAATACCCTGCCTTAACAAGATAACAAAATCGATACCATTCTTCACACTGAAGGCATGGAATTATGGGGGGGGGACACGTTATTATTGTTTTGGTAAATTTTAACTGAAAGCATACATATAACAATCGTGAAACGCTTAAAATATTTGAGAGATATAAATGAACCTAATAGTCGATAAAAGTGGTTAAGTATAGCAACTCCAGCTCGATTTCATTCCAAGATCAAGATTGGCAAAACGTATGAACCAAGATCAATACTCGATGATTTATTTTAAAGCCTGGAAGAAATTACCGTAAACTAATAAAACAGAGCGCGCATTAAACAAATCTCCAGCCTGAAATCGCCTCGTTTCCGTACAAACAATGATAAAAGAACCCATTTTCTTGCAGTCCATAATTTCATTTAGCACTCAATAGAAAAGGAACTTTCTAAATATTCAGAAGCTCATGAACTGATCACTGGTGGCCAGGGCGGGCCAAGACGTCGAACACTTGTCGTCCGAACTAAGTGGAACTTTTATTTCTCTTCATCTAAATGTGCCTGAAGAGGCCAACACACTAAGAAA
The DNA here is from genome assembly GCA_000611955.2 of Stegodyphus mimosarum. Taxonomy (NCBI): domain Eukaryota; kingdom Metazoa; phylum Arthropoda; class Arachnida; order Araneae; family Eresidae; genus Stegodyphus; species Stegodyphus mimosarum. The sequence continues at coordinate 124,781 of KK113709.1, forward strand.
TTAGGAATGGAAACATCGGATAAAGAAAAACAGAGGTCATTCCATACCAAGCTTTCGGCTCTCCCTTCCGTAAGCAGAGGAAGAGATGGATCGATTGTGTTGCACAGAGCCAAAGCGTCAGGCGCCATTTTCTCCCCTCCCCTTCTCAAGCTCCTCTTTTCATTATTTATGTTTGCACCGCTTTGTGTTGTCTTATTGCCATATTCAGTTTTGGAACAGAGCACGCGATATTTCCTTAAATGGAACACAGAGCTATTTTTATTTATTTATTCCCTTTTCGTCCCACCCGTAGGTGGAACTCCAAATTGCTTTGCCTGGCTATCTAGCATTCATTTGCGGTCAGCGCACAAAACTTTTCTCGGGATGGGAAACATGGTGCTTGAATTTTTAATCACCTTTTCGTAAGCCCCTATTCACCAAACGTGACTCGGCTTGGCAATTCACTAACGTAATGCACTAAAATCAAAGTCGTAACATGCAGAGAATATCGTTGCTCCATGCATAGAGCAATATTGATAAAAACGGGTACCAGACATTATTAACATCAGGTGCATGGAATTACGTCGTCGAATTCCTTGATGATCTGGAGGGTTTGCTTTCAACCTGGAGTCAAGGACGGAAAGAGGGGGATAAAAATTTCAGGGAATAGAATTCTGATACTTTGGAGAAAGAAAACCCAACAACACATTTTGAAATCAAAAAGCAGTAACTGATAAACAACATTTATTTACATGCTGTGTTGTTTTGTGTTAAAGCATGATAAAAGACGTGTTAAAACATAATAAAATTAAATGATTTCATTTTGAAATATTAGACTAATTTATGACTTTTATTTCACGAATTTTTATTTACTTTCATTTCACGTAATGTATTTTTAAAATAGCCAAGCTGTGCATTTAGAAAATTTCAATTAAGAAAATAAACTTTCAACATTAAATGAATTTATTTAAATGACTCATATACCTGCAGTTAAATTTCTACAAAATTTTGCCTTGAAGATTAATCTCAATTTCTCAAAGAAACTTTCCCATTAGTTAGTTCACGTCACGTGACCAAGAAATCGCAAATTTCAACATTCTGCATATCTAAAAGACTGTGTAAATAGTATATATGAATTAGCGACTGAGTTTCAAGACTTTAAGATCGCAATTCTCAATTCATTTGCTGATAAGAACTTAGCTTTGTGGTTTGAACTCTTGACTTTGCCAAAATAACAGCGCCGCCTCCGAGTGTAAGGTGCGACTGCACCATAATTAAAAAAAAATACCGTAATTGGCCTTACAGCAATAAACTTAATCGACTAGTAAAAACTCACAGTAGTTGAAGCCAGTAGCAAAGTGATGATCCATGATCCTTCTTTACAGATTCGTTTGCTTCTGATGAAGAGGGATCTATACTTGCTTGCCCTCGAAATCGATACAGCCTTGACTAAAATCTGCGCCAAATACAAGGTTGTTGCTTTGTCTAATACTGTGTAAAGATAATAATCTCTTTTTAAATTATCTTTTACTTTGACATAATTATTTATTTATTTTTATACACGCACATATGAGAAACATCAGTACGTTACCAAATTTCACAGGTTTCATTTTCCTTGGAGCTCTAGAAAGGGATATTTGCAGATGTGTCAAAAGATTAATGTTTTAAACTCAATTTTTAAGAACTTATCTCTATTTTATTCTCAAATATGTGTGTACAATGGTTACTTTAGATTGCACCGCAAGATCACGGATCATCACTCTGCTACTAGCTGCACCTACTGTGAGTTTTTAGTATTCGATTTTTGTCAATCACGGCAATTTTTTTTTTTTTTAAATAATTATGGTGCAATTGCATTTTACACCCGGAGGCAGCGCTGTTATTTTGGCAAAGTCAAGAGTTCAAAGCTAAGTTTGTAAATATAACGCAAATATCTTGGAAACCATAGCGGAGAGCAGTGAACAAATAGCTTAGTTTATCGACGATTTCAAAAGAATTTTTTACAGTGTGGATATTGTTAGGAAGTAAAGGAGAAAATAAAACTAAATATAATATGAACTAAATATAAATGATATGGTGCCATTTCTAAGTAGGAAATTATAGGTCGTAAAGGAATTCCAATTTTGTAGGTTTTGGAGAGAGAGCATAAAACTTGGCACAGTTTACCATAGCCTTCCCTTCGTCGCAGATTTCTTTCCTCCTGATGAAGAGGAACCTCTACCTGTTTGCCCCCGAAATCGATAGAGTCTTAACTAAAATCTACAGCAAACGCAAGGTTGTTGCTTTGCCCACTTTTATGTTTTACTTCCACGTGTTTCTCATCCCTCTTGACTATTATATTTAATTCAGCGATGCTCCTTCATGCACAGCAAAATTGAAAAACTATAAATAAATGAAATAAATACACCCCAGCTGTAGCGTTTGCATTATAAAACTAAGCATAAATACATGTCCAAAAATTCCTGAAAAGGAAAAATATAAAATACATCTGCGTAATAGAAAATGCAAGGAAGGAACAAAGTAGTAACTGCAAAAGCAAGCTATAGAAGAGACAAATGTTATTGTTATCCTTATTGTTAACATAATTTAGTTTTGTGACACACACAAATATAGCATTCCTTTTTCCGCGAAAAAACATCATTCAGTTTTTGAAATGAAGCTTCAGACGTGCATTACCATAAAAATAAAAACCCTAGTTCACTGATAACTTTCGTTCGTTAACTCTCTGCCAAAATTTTCATGGTTTAGGGAAAAGCAGTTCCTCATTTTCATTCATATATATTTGTTCATTTTTTGGCACGCGAAATAATTACAATTTTCGCAAAGACTTAAATAAATTAGAAAAGAAAGCTAAAGACTTACGATTCAGTGGAAAAAAAGGAGCAAATGGTGAAAGAAATTCAGCTGCATTTTAGACTGCAAGAACTTAAAAAAACTACAACACATTTTTTTAACATAATAATTTGAATCAGTTTAGAGCAATAACTAACTTATATAACTCGGCAGATTCACCTTGCGATTCTCCAAATTGTAATTAAGCGAACTACACTGGTGTGCAAAAATTACGGACGAGACGGTTTTTTCAATATAACTTTGTACAAAAGCTTTCCAAATCAACACATTTAATACCGTTAAGATCCCCAATACGTAAGGACATGAGTAATGTAAGCAACACTTACTAAAAGAGAAATCAGAGGGATAAAAAGAAGCTTTATTGAAAAAGTAGCATGGAGCGCAATGCGACTGAAGGCCGAAACATCCCTGTGATGGGTGTCCAGCAAGAAACATCCGGTCTTTAATAGGGGATATGATCTCCCCTGACTGCTAGGCAGGTTTCACATCATTTGTGCATGTTGGATATGTGGTTGTTAATGAGCTGTTGAGACACTGCTGCTCGTTCCTCTTGTAGCACCAATCGCAGTTTCGGAATCGTTACTGGCGATAAGTTACGTGCTGCCACGGGTCTCCCTAGTAAGTTCCGTACATGCTTGACGGGATTTAGATCCAGAGACCTTGCCGACCAATCCATGTGTTCAATATCTTCACTCTCCAACAGCTCTTCGACAGTAACTGTGCGATGAGGTGGAGCGTTGTCGTCCATGAAGAGGAACTGAGGACCCATAGCCCTTGTGAAAAGACGCATGTAAGGAAGAAGAACCTCGTTACAATAGCAGTCCCAGGTGACGAACCTCCTTGGGAGATATGAAGGTCGGTCCGGCTACCAAGCATTATGTCTGCTCGAACGAGAACTCCGCGACCTCCAAAACAGTCCCTTTTGATGATGTTGAAGGGGTTATTGCGTGTTCCCCGCTCTGTCCAGATGTGTATGTGTCTAGAATCGCAACTCAGACTAAATCTGCTCTCATCTGTAAAGAGTACTCGTCCCCATTCATTGTCTCTCCAATTCCGGTGTTCCCGGCACCACAGAGAACGCCTTCTCCGATGGGCAGGCGTTAGAGGTACACACCGTACAGGGCGTCGTGCAAACAGACCACCACCGTGCAGTCTTCTGGCCACGGTAAAACGCGATATCGGTCGTCCAGTCGCCTGTGTCGTGTGTCTAGCGATTTCTCCCGCTGTCTGCCGCCTGTTTCTTCTGGCCTGTAAGGCAATATACCGGTCATCTGCGGGTGTGGTTCCTCGTGGACGACCACTACTAAACCCCCGGATAGCTGTTCCTGTAGTTTGAAATTGTCTCCAAAGTCGTGAAACGATGCTGTGAGCAATTCCGAACTCTGCAGCCACACTTGTCACACTGCGGCCTTCCTCCAACTTCCCAATGATTCGACCTCGGGTAAAAGCATCCAGATGTCGTCTAACAGATTGATTATTCGCCATTTCTCGCTGAGGCACCAACTCGGTGTGATTTTAACTGCTATACGGCGTGCAATCTCTTTGCCAGAAATACTGATCTTACACCGACAACAAGCTTTATACTACTCAGACACTCCCCCATTCCGTCTACCTGCATATCTGCGCATGTGCTACCGTACATCACCTTACTTAATCTCCTGATTGGTCTTTCTCTCCGCTCTGCCTCTTCGTTCAGCTGATATGCTAATTTTTCGACTTCGTCTTTAATGTTTGCACCCCAGTGTATTTTAGACCATTTCGTCAAGTAGTAACTTATAGAATCGTAACGGAAGAGCAAACGTATCAATTTGTAAGGGTTGGAAAACTTTATTTATTCGCCAGTGAATCAATTAGGAATCAAATTATATTTTCATCCTGAACTTCAACGTTCAAGTTCCAGTACAGCTGGTCACAGAGAAACTCATGCAAAATGTATAGCAACGTCATTTATGCTCATTTTAAATTCCGTCCGTCGATTTATATATACAAAGCGATAGATATCCCTGTCAACTATCAAAATCTGTTTACAAGGTGAGAATGGTAGGAATCTACGATTTAAGTGATTTCCAGTGTGATATCATAATTGACCACTGCAATCATACAATACAATGGTACAATCAATTGATCAGACGACCACTGCAAGGATGTAATGTAATGTAATATACAAATGTGCTGCAACCTTCCTAGCCGATAATAATCGTTCTCATGGGTAATGCAGCACATCCACCACAGCAAGGATGCACAGTGTGTACAAGAATTCCGGCTGAACCTCACCGAATGACATCAAATCTGTCAAAAATTGCTTCGGGTGATAAGCGGAAACACTCTGGCAAGTACCATCGGAATTCAATGCTGGAACCATAGTACGTTCCCTGCAGAATATGGACATTAAGAGCCGAAAATCAATTCCAGCCACCTTGATGACTGCAAGACACAGAGCTATGTGTCTTGCTTGGGCACTGCAACAGTGACATAAGACACTTAATGATTGGAAGCAGTAAAGTGATCTGAAGTCTAGCGTTTCCATCTGTATCGGGCAAACGGAAAGATTCGTGTATGACCTTAGACGGAAAGACCTTATGAAGCCATCGATGTCAGCTGTTTACAAAGAACTATGTCATCTAGTAGGGAATCTGCAATGATATGGAGATTGTTTAGCTGGAAAACCCTGGAACTCCTAGTAAATCTACAAACGTCTGTGACTGGTCAACGGTACGTGCTCATTCTCTCTGACTAGGTACACCCATTCATGCTTTGCATTCATGCCAACGGATTAAGACTGTTCAACAAGACAATTCATTTCTGCACTTGTCTGCATGCCAAGTTATGATTACAGAAGCATTCATCCGAATTAGAAGATTCCCGCCTAAGTCTCCAGATCTGAAGGTGATATAACAAATAAGTGATGCCATGTAACATATTGTCGAACATAGAGATCCAAAACCTCAGATCATATCAGAATTGTAGAACGCTGAGCAGGAAGTATGGTGTATACTATCTACAACATATTTCTAGAAGCTCCTGCAGTCCATGCCCCGTCGTATTTCTGCAGTTCTCTGTTCCCCTGGTTGACCTACCAAATATTAGATTGGTGTACCACTTTTTCTGTCACTTGAATGTACATACGTGTACGTGTAAGAAATAACTGTGTTCTATAGTATACTTTCCAGGGCTTAATTTGTTTTAATTAGCATGTCGTCGTACTAGTGAACATCTTTAGGCTCGGGGAAACAAAAAAAATAAGTTTAAAAAAGAAAAGTAAATAAAAATTAAAAAAGGTTCTTCATTTAAATACAAAATATAGAGGTAAGTAAAATATTAACGAATTACGTTACATTAATAAAAACAGATTCAATGTATTAAATTTAATTAAACTGATTTACCAAAAAATTGAACTGAAAACATAAAACAGATGATAATAAGCTATAGTAATGAGGAAAAGAAGGTAAATATTTTGACTAGTATGAAACCAGAAAAAAACTGCTCTTTTTCCTAGGCATCTAATCCATTTAAAACTTAAGCGGAAGGGTACAGCCCACAAATAATTCTCTTTCTTCTTCTCTCTCTCTCTTTTTTTTTTTACTTGCATATCTTACTCTTCCTAGGAAAGTGTGTGGGAGTGGAAAATGTTTCTGAGAAGTTTTGATTGCGTTAAAAAATTACTGCAGCTTTTCTATTATTTGCTTTACGAGATTCCCAATCAGAAGCCTACGTGATAAAACAGCTTTATGGAATGTCCGATCTCATTAACTTTTCAACTATAACAATTCTCTCGACGTTCCACTGTTTCCGGTAAGCTTTTGAAAACACGGAAACTTTTAGGCCTTACTAAAACTGAATTTCATGTCTGGAAAAATCAATGTGTTGAATCAGGTTTTCCCAATTACCAAATCGCGAAAATCTCATTCATTGGCCTAGACACGCCCCGTCTGCACTCAATGAGATCAGTAAACCATCCCATTTCGACAAGGCAAAAGTCCACAGTTATGTGTAGGCACTTTTTTTATAAAATATAGATTTTTATTGGCATATGCAAAAAAATACGGAATGTACATCAATACTGTTGAAGAAAACGGCTTGTATATTTGCGTGAACCTGTTGCTGAATAACGAACCATTTATTAAGTGCATTTTGTGTTCAAATGTGAAATGTTGAACCGTAAGGATTATGGGAATAAATATCCTAGATAAAATAACGAAATTATAAATAATTAAATTTTAAGGAAACGTAAGAAACTTTAATGCGTTAATAAATTCGAACAAACACATAAAAAATAAATAGTATGTGCATTAAAAATAAGAAACAGTTTCTTAAAAAAAATGGAGGCAAGAGAATTCGAACTTAAATATTGCTAAGAAGCTTCGGTTCTAATATTGAAAATAGCATTTATTTACATAAATAAAAAAAGGAGGGGGGGAAAGAATGAAAGTTATTATGTTTCGAAGATTAAAAATTATACATAAGAGGGAATGCTAGATTCTCCATTAAAAAAAAGGGGGGGAATACAAGAAATGATATATGTCGGCACTTCGGTAGAATTTTCTTAAGAACGTTTGATCGATAATTAAAATGTGTACTTCGAAATTGTTGTTTAAATTAATATGCATTACAGAGTTGCAAACTCTCCCGATTTAGCCGGAAGACTCCCTAATTCCGACCGTTCTCCCGCCAACCCGATTTACAATACACTGGTGTGCAAAAATTAAGGACGAAGTCGAAAAATTAGCATATCAGCTGAACGAAGAGGCAGAGCGGACAGAAAGACCAATCAGGAGATTAAGTAAGGTGATGTACGGTAGCACATGCGCAGATATGCAGGTAGACGTAAGGGGGAGTGTCTGAGTAGTATTAAGCATGTTGTCGGTGTAAGATCAGTATTTCTGGCAAAGAGATTGCACGCCGTATAGCAGTTAAAATCACATCGAGTTGGTGCCTCAGCGAGAAATGGCGAATAATCAATCTGTTAGACGACATCTGGATGCTTTTACCCGAGGTCGAATCATTGGGAAGTTGGAGGAAGGCCGCAGTGTGACAAGTATGGCTGCAGAGTTCGGAATTGCTCACAGCATCGTTTCACGACTTTGGAGACAATTTCAAACTACAGGAACAGCTATCCGGGGGTTTAGTAGTGGTCGTCCACGAGGAACCACACCCGCAGATGACCGGTATATTGCCTTACAGGCCAGAAGAAACAGGCGGCAGACAGCGGGAGAAATCGCTAGACACACGACACAGGCGACTGGACGACCGATATCGCGTTTTACCGTGGCCAGAAGACTGCACGGTGGTGGTCTGTTTGCACGACGCCCTGTACGGTGTGTACCTCTAACGCCTGCCCATCGGAGAAGGCGTTCTCTGTGGTGCCGGGAACACCGGAATTGGAGAGACAATGAATGGGGACGAGTACTCTTTACAGATGAGAGCAGATTTAGTCTGAGTTGCGATTCTAGACACATACACATCTGGACAGAGCGGGGAACACGCAATAACCCCTTCAACATCATCAAAAGGGACTGTTTTGGAGGTCGCGGAGTTCTCGTTCGAGCAGACATAATGCTTGGAAGCCGGACCGACCTTCACATCTCCCAAGGAGGTTCGTCACCTGGGACTGCTATTGTAACGAGGTTCTTCTTCGTTACATGCGTCTTTTCACAAGGGCTATTGGTCCTCAGTTCCTCTTCATGGGCGACAACGCTCCACCTCATCGCACAGTTACTGTCGAAGAGCCGTTGGAGAGAGAAGATTTTGAACACATGGATTGGTCGGCAAAGTCTCTGGATCTAAATCCCGTCAAGCATGTACAGAACTTACTAGGGAGACCCGTGGCAGCACGTAACTTATCGCCAGTAACGATTCCGAAACTGCGATTGGTGCTACAAGAGGAACGAGCAGCAGTGTCTCAACAGCTCATTAACAACCACATATCCAGCATGCACAAATGATGTGAAACCTGCCTAGCAGTCAGGGGAGATCATATCCCCTATTAAAGACCGGATGTTTCTTGCTGGACACCCATCACAGGGATGTTTCGGCCTTCAGTCGCATTGCGCTCCATGCTACTTTTTCAATAAAGCTTCTTTTTATCCCTCTGATTTCTCTTTTAGTAAGTGTTGCTTATATTACTCATGTCCTTACGTATTGGGGATCTTACGGTATTAAATGTGTTGATATGGAAAGCTTTTGTACAAAGTTATATTGAAAAAACCGTCTAGTCCTTAATTTTTGCACACCAGTGTATATTTCTCCCGACTTTCTCTTATTCTTAAAATTTCTCCCGATTTTTATGTAGCTTGGCTTAATACTTCGTTATTTTCATCCCCAAAAAAGTGATTTGGGGTACCTGAGAGCACCTGGTTTTTCTCAAGACTACATAGAAAACCAATGTAGTTTCATAGGTGAGAAATTATGGCGCGTTTCTGTTTTGTGAGTGAGAACACGTGTCCGAAAACGGCATGTTCCATTTCTCCAATCAGCATCGAGTGCCACTGCGTATCATCTGGCACATAATAGAGAATGAGCACAAAGAAAGATCGAGGTTGTTATTTCGTTCACCTTGTCGCTAACCTGCGTGAACGTACGTGCTTTCGAGAATTAGTTTAAGAAATTACGATATTTCGTATTAGTTATGCCTGCGAAAAAGGCAAAATACTCAGATACATTTCAAAAACCGTACACAGATGACTTTTCTTCTAATATTTCCTTAAAGAAATATTAATACATTTGCGATGTGTACCGTTTGTCATTGCAAACTTTTGATTTCGCACGGTGGAAGGGCCGATGTTCTCGAACATGTTCCTACACGAAAACACAAGGACAACATGAATTCTATTGAAAAAAAAATGAAAAGTTACTTTTTCTTTGGAAACAAAGGACCAAAAAGTTATTAATGCAGGATGTGTTGTTTGCATTTAAGAATTAGTAACTGAACTTTCAGATATTAATTAGTAACGATTTGAAATGAATTCATTATTAAAAATATATTTTTATCATTTAAAAATCTTGTTTTCGTTGAAAATAAATATCCCTATTTTTGAGTGTCATAGGTTGGCAAGTATGGTATTTTAAAAGGTCCTGCTAAACTGGAGGGGAAAAAAAAGTTTTACTAGTAGAATTTTACGTGTACTGAAGGCAGCAGCAGGTCTTTCTTTTAATATAGTTTCAACGTGTAGAAGTTTTTAAAGCAATGCCTACGCACGGATAAAAATTTTATATTTACTTAATGAAAATATTTTAGCTACATAAAAAAGCTACAGTCGAACAAATAGTTTCATATTCGTACATTACTTTTTTGAAAAAGCGGCGTGAATTACCTTTAAATCTAGAATTGAAATAATATTAATAAAAGAAAATTAGAGATTTTTTTAAATTCTAGAACTATTCTTAATCTGACTTAGAGCCCATAAGTACAATTTTCTTTGCTTTCTTGGTTCCTTCAATTTTTCCAGCTTTAAGTCCGACTCCACACAGGCCGCTAAATCGGGAACCAACTGTATTAGGATACAACTATTTGTTTTACCGAGCACATGAATAACAGAATTATCATCTATGCTGAAGTATTTCAGTTATCAGTGGTTCTTCATGTGAAGATGATATATGCAAATTAATGTTCAAGAAATATGGAGTGATCTTTCCTATTTATACTACACCCGATTAAATTTCACTTACGATTCCTCCTACATAACGATTTTTCTTTCTTCTTCTAAAGCCACAACAAATGGTTTTCGGGGGAAAATATAACTTCCGAACTGATGAGAAAGTAAACTGAAACCCACACAGTTTCAAAAATAAGTGTAATGTAACATAATCGAAGCAGATGGAAACAAACAAAAATTACACAGTGAACGTCTACTAGCAAGGTCGCATCCAGACATCCACACACATTTAATAGTACTTTTGTAAAGCAAACATCCAATTTCGATGATCGAACTTTGTTTTCTAGATTCCCTGAGGATAGAAATCAAGTCCATTAATCCTTCTTTCTCTTTTGTTGCACCTGGATCCATATGAAAAAAGAAAATTCTCGATTCGACACGAACTCTTAGAACAATCAGAACAACATTAAGAGTTCCATTTTTCTCATTACGTTCAATTCTCCTCCCTACTACAAAACATAGACAATAATTTATCAACAAAGAGAACTGGACTGACCGAAAATTTTATTATTTTAAGAATAAGCATGACACAAATGAAACAAAATACATTTAATATGCCGCAGTATACGACGCAGTTAGTGGTTAATAAATCTCTTCTCTAACCTCTTTAAAATAATTGGACCTGACAATCCATGAAATAACTAAAGGTGTCAGAAAAGTAAATAAAGACATTCTAAAAATTAATATCATTAAATCTAAAAGTACATACCAAAACCATTTAAGTAGGTACAAATGTTACTTAACAAATAAACTTTCTGTATTATAAAATTATTCTTCAGAATGACATGAAAAAATTAATAATTTTATATGCCCTCAAAACTAATGAGTAAAATTCCAAAATGAAACGGGTGACTTCCTAAAAATTTTAAGATTTACGCGACCCGCCGAATTTGCAATTGGCAAAGCATGTTTGCGGTGGCCATCTGCATTTGTTCACTTCCTCCTTGAAGGCTTTATGTAGATAACTGGTAATTAGTTTACAGTAAAGGAGAAGATGGCTGTTGGCAGAGGAGTACCATATGCATTTGTGCACTTACTCGCAGCTGGCACAGAGATACTTTATTCATGAGTTGGTAACTGGCAATTAATTTATGGTAAAGCATAAAAAAGTTTGCAAGAAGCGCCATCTACATATGTGCACTCTCATTAAACGAAATTGGCTCATTGGTACTTTTATTACAAGCCGGTAACAAACATTAAATTTGTGGTAAAAAATAAGAAAGCTGTTTGCCTTGGGATTTTGAATAGAGGAGTTCGAGAGCGAAAAACAGTTGAAAATAACTTGGGTCCTTTATCCGAGGGGGGGGTCTTCGAATAACCGTCTAGATGTGCACTTTATTGCATCATAACAGAGCACATGAAGAATTTCTTGGTTTCTTAAACAGTTCTTACCTTCGTGGAGGAGTTGCTAAGGAAAAACTGAACTGTATTCGCATTATACAGAAAGAAAAAAAAAGCTCACTTATTTTGTCCATTTCGAGAATCTGAGAAGAAATTACGGACGTCCGAAGCTTTCATTTTATTTGGTCCGTTTCGCGAAGTCCACATTTAAATAGTTGACTGTTTTTCCATTTTCTGCTTCACTTTCACGGTTAATTTTTAAATCTTACTAAAGAACTACTAAATTCCAATTCAGATTCATGCAGTAGTGGATTCAGGGGATAATGTTGCAAGTATTAACTGGTTAATATGGCATCTTATTTAAAATCTTGGTGAAAAATCACGTTAAAAAGCAAAGATGATCTCCCACTTAAAGCGAAATTCTTTCGAGGATTGAAGTCGGTAATAATTTGCAATGCGTTCCTTAAAATATAACAAGAAAAAAGATTATACAGCTAAGCAATTTAGTTCCAAACACAAAACTTCTTCTAACATGTGAATATATTACAGGCATGCGACTATTTCATGTATAGTGACAGTATTATGACATGCGACAGGCGATTATATGGACAGACATGCGACTATATTGCAACAGCAAAAGTAAACCAAAGTCATAATGAATTTTTATACACCGAAAAGCTTAAAATTTATCCCTAAGCATTTGTTATACATCGTGATGGCCGTATACTGCAAATGCAGTACAACTAAGCAATTGAGGTGCAATACCAGCTACAGGTGCAATACAGTTAACAAATTTAGTTCCAAACACGAAACTTCATCTAACAGGCGACTATATTACATGCATACGACTATATTATGTACAGTTACTATATCATGACATGCGGCTATATTACAACAGCAAAAATAAAGCAAAATCATAACAAATTTTTATACATCGAAAAGCCAAAAAATTATTCATAAACACATGAACGGAAGTTTAAGTACTCAGTTGAACCACCTCTAGCGCGAATGCACGATGCGATACGAGCGGACATTGAGGCATACAAGTTCCGTATGGTGTCCTGAGACATCTCGTTCCACAGTTGCTGTAAACGCGCCTCTAGTTCGGCCACTCGTAAGCTGCCCAACTTACCGTCCCAAATGATCCCAGATATGCTCGATTGGTGACAAATCTGGGGATCGAGCAGGCCAGGTAAGGGTGTGAATGTGGCATAGGCAGTATTGTGAGATCCGTGCTGTATGTGACCGAGCATTGTCTTGTTGAAAACAGGCTCCTGGAAGCGCTGCCATGAGTGGCAACACATGGGGCTGAAGGATGTCATGGACGTACCGCTGGCCTGTCATTGTGCCATGTTTCTAGATCAGTTTGCCATCTAGATCAGTTTGACTAGTGATGACAATCGTGTCACACGAACACGATTGTCATCACTAGTCAAACAATCTAGATTCGTCGCTGAAGACGACCTGGTTCCATTCCGTTAAAGTCCAATCCTGTCGTGCGCGACACCACTCCCTCCGGAGACGTCGGTGGGTGGGTGTCATTAGCAGCACAGGAAATGGGCCCCGCGATACCAGATGTCCTTTAACCAGGCTCCTTGCGATAGCTCGGGAAGACACAAGGGCCCGTAATGAAGCTGCTGCCTGTGTCTGGATAGCGGCCAATGAGGCAGAGCTGGCTCTACACGTGCGTGTCGTATGATGTGACGGTCTTCTCGAGGGCGTCCTGAGCCTGGTCGCCGTGTAAATGACGTCTCTTCTGTCCGCTGGTTCCAACACCTACTCACAGTAAAATCAGAACGACCTACCTGACGAGCTACTTGCCGAGCTCACCACATAGCTTCCATCATCCCGATGACCCTTCCATTCCCGAACTCTCACAGCTGCTGATATTGGCTTCAATGGCGGCGTAACGTCATGTCTACCTTAGCAAAAGATTAAGTACACTTCAAACAAGCTTTGCTTACCTGTTTCATACTCCAAGAAGAACGAAATTCAACGCCCTCTAGTGGCATTACGCAATGATTAGAAATGCGCAATCAAGCTGCATTTCTAATCATTTGCATATCTACCCGACATGTACCTTCATGCCAAGTTTCGTTACTATCCCACAATTATTTCTTGTTGCGCACATTTTTATGTCAATGAGTGTACTATAAAGCGGTCTTCATAAACCAAGCAAAACTGAATTGTAACTACAATAAATTGCTTAAAAACCTTAACTAATTAAAAAATTTATAAAAATTTCTATTTCAGTCCTCAAAACTAGTAAATTTTGAACTTTTATCATGAATATTTCATTATTTTATATGCTATGTAATATTCAAAAAAGTTAATACAGCTAACTTTCAAATACACATGCTGCCAATTCCCATACATTATCATATTTTTTTTTTCAAATTTAATGCTCAGCAGCATGCTCTTTGTGGAAATTCAGAATATGTTATTACATTTAAGCACGTAAGTTAAGTAATTCCTTTTCTGGCCATTTATGTATATTTCTTTTTGTACATTTACTTGTACCTTCTTATCTTCTGTAAATATTTTTTCAACTTTTATATTTAATAATTTTTTGCAAAGATTGCATTCTGTTTATTATGTTTATAAGTTTTCTTTGAATTACCATGATTGAAAGCAAAGACGTCGAGGGACACTTTACTCAAGTAAGAAAAATAATAATACTACTTCTCACGATATTAAATATTTTTTAAACTTATCCGAACTACCGTTTTCATAATGAATTCTATATATTACATTAACTTAAATTCATCTCACTTAAAATCGACCTACTTGGCTTAAATACAACTTACCTAATACCAGTTTGGCATCATAATTCTTACTTGAGTAAAACACGAAACACTTTCGCATTTATTAATTATTGTTAACTGATCGGGGGTTGGTTTATTCCCCTTAAAAAAGTCAACCAATTTCCGATTAATGACGATAATTATTTGGTTAATTGATTACACTTTCATTTTTAAAGTTTCCATTTTCAAGATTCATATTTGATGTTTCATTTTACCAATTTTAAATTTTCAATATTCATTTTTAAGTACTTATAAATTACTTTATTCAACTAAAATTCTACTACCTTTCTCAAAGGAGATAATATACCCAATTAGTAAATAAATTATTATTTTATTACTTTGCAGCTTCTGTGCAAGTATTAGGCAATTTATTACTATTAACTAATATATCTACTTCAATCTTTGATATATATATATACTAAGCATAAAATTTCTTCTTAAATAATTTAACAGTTATCCTTTAATATAAGCAAACGAATTAAAACTGCATATCTGTTTTAACAGAATTTAATAGTAAATTTATTTTAGTACTCCGCAGCAGAATTTAGTAGTTAATTAGTATTCCGCAGCTTAAGTTATTTACCACAACAAAGCATTTGAGGATTATCATTCTTATGAGAGATGTTTTAATGAAGGACTTTGTAAGTAAAACTGATTCGTATTTCATAACATACATGAGATAGGAGCGAAACACAGCTCGTGTTTAGTGATCTTATCTATTCGACCAATAATAATCCCTGCAGACTCCCTGAATTTGTAACCTGTATAAAGTAACTTTCATAAAAATAAGTTTTACGGTTCTCTGTTAAAAACACGGCTAAGTAAATCGATATTTGTTTATAGCTTTTAAGTATAAAACAAACAAAATAAGTAAATCTAAGTACAAATACAGGTATATAACAGATATTTAAAAAATATATTAAAAAATTTACTACTCTGAAAAAATAATTAGCCATTTTTTCACCTTAAAAAGTGATACACTTTTACAAAAAACTGCAGTCAGAAACAGTCTCAGGAACATTTCGGTAAAATCACTTTAAATAGGCTTAAGATAATACTCAAATACAAATCGACTATCTTCAATAGTTTTACAAAGCAAAGCAGCCTCAGAAATCTAAGCGAACGTAAGTCAGAGGAAGTAAAAAGCATTATCCTAAGAATAGATTTAGGATCTAGTTTCTTAGATCTCTTCATGATTCTTGCTATATTCTTTACCTCCGGCCGACAAAGGTTTTTCGCATAATCATCACATCGCCTAAAGAGATTAAGCTTTCTGAGGCCTAATCCTGTTTGGGCTCGCTAATGACCTGTGCAAACATCTCTCATAGTGAATAGGAAGGAGAAAAGAGGGAAAATAACGGTTAGAAAAGCTAATGTATCAGAAAACTCAAAGCTCCAGAAATAAATGGAAAAACTAATTACAAAAGAATGCTTATGTTAGTTACGCGTAGTATAAGCAGTCAGTCGGTACAGAATTAATAGCTTAACGACCATACATACAAATATATACTCGAATAAAAATAAATTGTTCCCCTTTCTGTAATCATTCAAAGATCACACGCAACTGCTTTGCACAAGCACACGTTAATCATTATATTTAAAACGAAGTTTTTATCAATCACTACGTAGCTAATTAATCTTTAAACCGATTCACTTTTGATAAGGTCACCTTCACAAAAAACCTTTTCGTAATTTCTTGTCACCCAACTGAGATATATCTCGTTTTATTTCACATTTTATTACAAATATATAATTTTATAATAAATTTAAAGCATTCTCTTCCGTTTGTCTGTCCTTGCACTGTGCATATCTTAGGTATTTTGCAAAAATTTTGGATTGATTTTTTTTTCTGCATTATACATATTTCGTATTTCAGAAGCTATAGCTTACCAAGGAATTTTATCAGTCCCCAAAGAATTTTGCTACTGTCCGCGTAAGTTACGCTTATTAATTATAAGAGCAAAAGATTTAAGAACTCTCGTCTAAGGAAGGAGTGCATACTTTTATACATGGATTTCTAGGGAAAATTACTCGTATGCAAGTCACAAACTATGAAAACACTCACGTACGCAACCCGTCCAATACTGGCAGCACAGCAAGGAACGAAATCATAAGCCTACTAACAGCATAATGACTAGTTACTTTTGAACTCGATATTATGTCGCGGGACTGTGATTTTTCAACTGCATCATGATTATTTTTATATTATCTTTTATTATTATTATATTATATATAAATATATATAATAATAAGACTTCTAAATAAAAATATATTATGAAACATGCGGATTTATTTGCTTCCAAAATTACATTGCTCCTTCCTTTACTATGCTTTAACATCTCAATTAGAAAATGAGTCTTGACTCTATCAGAATGTTAGAAAGCAACACCCTGCACAAAATACGACCACCATCTAGCTATTTATCATATTTTCTTTTTTCAGAGCCTACTATTCGTTCGCTTTCTATCATCTCGTTTGACCAACTGAAATTTTTTGTTCTACATTCACTTTTGTTTTTCAATATTTCGCAGCAAGTATGTTTGCATTTAATCGAAGTTTCTTTACAAAATTTGGGCAATGCGTTTTTTCCTTGAAGTAAACAGAAAACGTCTTGTCATTGTTTTCTGTTATTATAGCCAAGAGCATGTTACGATTAAAGCACATAAAGGCCCTTTTTAAAGCTTTTCGTATTATGGTACGATACGCTTTCAGTGAAGCAACTCAAAACATTCCTGATTTAAAATTAATAAAAAATTCCTAATTTCTTTTAATATATCCGTAACTTTTACTCGCAAGAATAAGCATGATTCAGGAGGATTTTCATGAGGTTAGGTTAGGTTAGGTTATTATGGCAAAGCACATGAGGGCTATCTGCCTAAAGGGAGGGATGCCTTCGTGGAGGACTTTCTAAGGGAAACTGGCTCGTATACACGTTACACATGGGGAAAACCACGAAAACGCCCATGCAGCCAGCCCGTTCGCGGGATTCGAACCTCGGACTGAACTACCAGTGTTCAGCGTCTTTACCGCTCGGCCGCTGGTGGATTTTCATGAGGAACGAACCTACAATTCACTTTGCCAATTAAATAACTAACTTGAACTATTTGTTGAGCGATAATATTATAAGACATTTAACACTACGAAAACATCAAATTTTAGTTGCAACAACACTCGCATTAACAAACTATCAAATCTAGCTCGATAGAACAAATTTTGCGTGATTTCGATAAAGGAACTCAATAGCCACTTTAACATTAAACCGATTTTATTTAGGATACTATTCAAATAATTTTTTCAAGCATAGAAACTAAGACTGCCATTGGCTTCCAAATCCGATATAGTACCTATACCGGACGTAAAGCAGCAACGAATCGTCAATCACAGCACGCATAGTTAAGAAATTAAATATTGTTACTCCAAATTGTTATGAATATTCAATAAGATGTCGGAAAAGTCTTAGTATTAGCTTCAAAATTATCAATTTGAAATAGGAGCTTCGTTGTTTTACTCTTTTGTCGTTATGCTGTGCTATTTTTTTAGTGAAGCATTTCAAGGTATCAGTATGAACAAATATCTTCTAATCTATTTAGAAGCAAATATGAAAATACGTAGGGCGATCAAATATGAACGAGCCTTTGTTTGGGCAGTTGAAGACGTTGGGTGGGGTTGCCTAGAGTAAAGGAACCACAAAAGCCATCTTGTCCCATGCTTTATTTACGCTGGTGTGCAAAAATTAAGGACGAGACGGTTTTTTCAATATAACTTTGTACAAAAGCTTTCCAAATGAACACATTTAATACCGTAAGATCCGCAATACGTAAGGACATGAGTAATGTAAGCAACACTTACTAAAAGAGAAATCAGAGGGATAAAAAGAAGCTTTATTGAAAAAGTAGCATGGAGCGCAATGCGACTGAAGGCCGAAACATCCCTGTGATGGGTGTCCAGCAAGAAACATCCGGTCTTTAATAGGGGATATGATCTCCCCTGACTGCTAGGCAGGTTTCACATCATTTGTGCATGCTGGATATGTGGTTGTTAATGAGCTGTTGAGACACTGCTGCTCGTTCCTCTTGT
>KK113709.1:149371-179086 GCA_000611955.2 Stegodyphus mimosarum
GACAAGACGAACTTCAAAATTTCCGCCAACAACTGGTTCGTATTCACTGACAAAATTCCTGAGTTAGAGAAAGCGTATGGTACACATTTATGAGAAGTCACTGGGTTTTAAGCGGAATGAGGGAATTGCGTTTGACGTGCATCGGACGGCGTAATATCCTCCTCATCAGTCATCCAAAATTGGACTCCGATTAACCGACGCCCGACTTGTGACGCGAGGCAGCTTTCCGCTGGAAGTGAAAACGGACAGACATAACCGAATGGCCCTTAAAACTTTATTTGTTCCATAAATTTGCGAAGATAGCGCTCATGTTGGGATTCGCGCTATGCTCTCATAGAATACCAAGTAGCGCAAGACTGGAGTGATGGGCAAAGATGCGGCAGCCATAAATAAATCCCAGGATATTCATGTGCCCTAGAGAAGTTAATGCCTATATATATTATCATAGTAATCCACCTAATGCAGGATTCTGAGGAAATGTATGCGTACCAACATAAATTGCATCAAACAGCAGTTAACGCCTCTTATTTATATTTCACTACTATTATTAGTAAATTTTCTTGACCATCAGCAAATGCTTGGATTCATATTAATGCTTTAAATCTTTCAAAAACGAATTATCAAAAACGTGTGCTTTATGTTACAGAATATATGTATGTTTTCTTCATATCCTGTTTCCTAAGAAAGAGTCCAGAGTTTTTCCTACATGAATATTCACTCTCTCACCGTTGGATAAATATCTTCTGGTTGGGATGTTTATCACATGGTTAATTTAACCTTTCACCATGCCCATGGACATATTTTTGGCAATGTTAATACCGATCCTTAATACTAGATATCTTTAATTCGTTTCTTAGTTGGTCAGCATTTCTGTTCTCTGTCTTAATAGCCAGATAAAAGTATCAGTGTAGCTCCTTAGCCTCAAGTGAAACTTCTCACATGATTTCACTCAAGAGACTAATTCCTCGATCGAGACACATTGAGAAGAGACATATTAAAGAGGTTTTAAAATTAGACTTAGCTTGGGATACGCATTTTAAAATAATAAGGTAAACTATAATACTTCTTTTTTATCTTTTGGAACTCTGCTTTGCTTTATAAGCAATAAGCAGACAGATAGAAACAAATGTTTTTGCTTCTCCTCCCAAGTACTAACGGAAAGTTTGCCATCGCAGATCTCAAAAACTAATGACATATTGAATTATTTAATAATTATTTTTCAGCATTGCAAAGTGTTCGCAGTTGAAGTAATGACACATTATACACTTAAAAAGTAACAATGAAATGAGGGTTTGATTCAAAAATTAATCCAGAAAAGTTGGGGAAAAAAACATAGCGATATTGATCGCTAGTAGAATAAATTGCTTACGAATAATGCACCTGAGCTAAAAGGTGGTGGATGATGATTCTTCACCACCAGGATTTGCCCCCCTAATACCCTTTAAAAAGGAGAGTATATAAGGTATTCTCATCCTCCTTTCTGCATGCCTTTGTGAGGTAACGGTAGCACACTCGGCGTTTATTCGACAGCTCCAGGTTCAAAGTCCCGGCGAGGGCATTGCTCAATTTTCACGTCTCCAGCATCAAAATAACCTAATGATTCTACAGTATATGCACATTTTTTTCACAAAAAAGCAGATGAAAATCGGCTTATACATGTAAATGAATAGAAATAGACAAACATGTGGCAATACAGCAGCGCGTATTGAGCATAAAATACATTGTTGTTGGGTGAACGTTACACAGATTGTACAAGTGTAATTCGGGTTTCAGGTCTTGGTGGCATGCTGTGGGATACCGGTATCAGCGACAGCGATACTAGTAGTGTAGGTGGTACACTATTCTAATGGTACCGACAGTGACAAAGAATAAGAGATACTAAACTCCAAAAACATGTTTCTTTTGACCGATTATAACAGTTTTGTCTCAGGGTGTGATACTTACTGTTTCCATTTTAACTACTTTGACATCTCCAGACGAAAAAAAAAATTGTAGATGGTAGAAAGACTATCCGTCTATTTTTTTTTTTTTTTTTTTTTTTTTTGTAATTAGAGGTAAAAATTAAGGGTGAAATTTACACCCGCGAGAATACTGTACTTAATCCACAAAACTATAACTAACTAAACTGTCCCTGTTTAAGACTAACTGATAATATCTGAGCATTTTGTGCTTTTCTCCTGAACGCAAGTATCTTTCTCTCAAAACTAATTTTCTCCTAAATGCTTTAAAAGGCTTAAGAGCAACTTTAACCTCATAACATGCTTTTGGTACATAAAGTATTTTCTCCTTTCTTTCCGCATGCCTTCATGGTGTAACTGGAAACACACTCGACGCGTACTCGGGAGGTCCGGAGTTCGAATTCCGGCTAGACCATTTCACATTTTTCAGGTCTTCTGCTTCAAAAAAACTTAATGACTGTACAGGTATTTGTTGGCATGGTAAATGATCAAGTGCATGATTATCAAACTTTAAGCTCCAGATTTTTAATTGGTAACTGCACTTTAATCTGTGTAAGAAACATTTACAAATAAAGCAAATAAAGTTCATAATTGCTGCGTCTTCCTTGTACATTTGAAGTTAGTTCTGGTAAGGTAATAATTCACCCAAAACATTGCGTATCTAGTCATGTACCTGTACAATGGAGATGAAATTAATAGCTATATTTTAAATGGTAACTAATTATGCGACAAAATCATTTTAGTTCTCTCAATGAATATATATACACAAATACTATATACAAATATTGCGTGTTAACTGATGGCTATTTTGAAGAATGAATGTAATCACACAGAAGTTCCTTGTATACTAATTAATGTTCCTGGCATCAGAACGCACAATTTACTTAAATTATTCCTTTTACGAAATTCACCACTAATATTACTTTTAGAACGTTAATATTACAGTTTGCTTTAGTTATTCTGCAGTTTATTCATAACACAAACATGCGAGATAATTATACACAATGCATATTCTTTAAATCGACACAAAATAAAAAACAGAAGTCTTAAATAAATAAATAACTAAGATAACTGAAAAAGTTTTAAACTGGAAAAATAGAAGAGGACGTTGCTTATGTTTGAAAGAATAAATAAATAAATAAAAAGCAATTAAAACAAATTAAAAAAAATACGGGACTGGAAAGGCGAATCTACATGCGATTTTAGACTGTAACGAATTCCACCGTTTCTGTAGCAATAACGTTTTCGAATTCAGTGCTTCGTGTAGACAATGAGTCATGACAAACATCACTAGCATATGATTCATCAAGCGTATAAGTTGATGGTGAGAAATATGACTCAGGGTAAGGCAAGGATACTATCTGGACGACATGCATTAACACGATTTCATTTATGACTGTGATTCTTTTAGCGTTAAAACTAGAAAGCAGATGTTGGTGCTAAGAAGAAATATTTAGCAAAATAAAGACTAAAGAATTTTTTTTATATTCCTTGGAGGGTGTCATATCCACCTATGTATATATTTTTAAGACTGGACTCAGGCCTAGATGCACATATTTAAAAAAAATTTTAAAGATATTACGAAAGTATACGAAATAAATATTAACTTATCTAACAGACCTTCTGAACAGAACTAGAAAACAGTACTTTATGTAGAAATCCACGATTTTAGGTCTGAATGTATTGATAACGGGATTTTTTTTATAATCAGTTATAAAGTACAAGAGATTGAGTGAAAATGACTAAAAATATGTATGTTCTTTACATATTTTTTAGATATAAAAAAAATGCAAAAATCTGTTTTTGGAATAAAAAATGACATAAAAGTATGTTTTTAGATATGAAAAAGTCTAAAAAATATAATAATCTGAAGTTTTTGGAATAAAAGTAACAAAAATATACATATTTTAGATATGAACAAATACATAAAAATCTTACGGTTTTAGAATAAAATGATAAAACATTATATTTTTTAACATACTTTTTTTAAATCATACGAATATTCCCCATCTACCATATCTTTATAGTTGAATATGTAATTTCTCTTATTAATTTTCTTGACTGCATTATCGGAAAGTTTTTCATGACGTTTTTTAAAATGATACTCTTTTTCTTCAACATCTACTTTTATTTTTACAATACATGAATCTCCATATTAATCTGAATTTTTCTCAGTAAGATCAGATTATATGTCCCAGGCTCTAAATCTTTCAATTTTAGAGTTTTAAGATAACACTGAGATAACCGAATTCTTCCATTTATTAGCAAACATTTTTTAAAGCCATTTATAAAATGAAAATTTTAAAATAATTTCACCAACAATATAAATTCTTTTGAACGTCATATAAAATCCCTAACCCTTTCAGTTTAATATCTTCTATTTTCTTCCTTTCCTATTCAATACTTATTTGAAATTTTTCTGTTAATTCTTCTTTAGAAGCATCTGAAAATATATTTTCATTCATCGTTTTTTGAAGTTTTTTTCATGATAATTTTTGGTTTCTGTTTTCTTTTTAAATTGGAAACAATGAATCAACTTTTTTTTATTTATATTAGGGCCCCATTCCCTGTTTTACTTTTTAATTAATTATTTTTTTTAAGCTATTGCTCGCTTTTCACCTAAAGGATAAAACCACTTGTTGGATTTTCAATTTTATCTAAACCATCTGAAAGTTTTTGAGATGCTATATGCCTTGCAATTAAAACTTTATTTTTATAATAATCTAAATCATTTTCTTTAGGCAAAGTACTTCCATCTGAACCGTTACGATTTATAACATCTTTTTCATTCTATTTTACTATAAGTAAAATTTCTTTTATATAGATGAACGAGATAGAAAAAGAAAATTAAGGAGGAAAAACAACTAGAAAATCATATTAAACTTACGAAATTACAAGCTGGAATTAAATGAAAAAATGATGACCCAAAAAAAGAAAAATTAAGCATTCATAAAACTTTGGAAGAATTTAATAAGCTTGTTACTAAAGAAACAGAAAAATATGAAAAATCATATAAAAAAAACATTCAAGATGACACAAAAAACATATAATTTCCTTTATTACCGTCTGAAGCGTCAGCTTCGCTGCCTTAATTTTCAAGAATTTTACATGAATACGATTATGCGGATAGTTTTGAAAAATTATTTCAAGAAAGAGTAAAACTGGTATTCAAACAAAGGAAAAAGTTCATTCATTTGATTTTGATAAACGTATTTTTAAAAGACGCAACTTAAATTACCTAATGAACTAAGTGAAGAAAGTTTTAGACAATAAATGATTTAACTGGAAAAACAAACGAAATAAAAGATAAGGCAGCAATAGATGTAAGATTCTCATAATCGACGAAATCTAGATCACAAAAAGAAGACGTAAAATTACATCATGAATCACTTTCGAAATTAAAAAAAAAACATACAGTCCATCAATTTAAACGCTATACAGATGCTTTAGAACATATTCTTAGCAGGAAAAAAAAATATGGTATGAGCTATCGATTCGATATTTAAAAAAACTGACTGATAAAATACGTAAAGGAAGTAAATCTAAGAAATTATATAACCAAATTGTTACATTATTAAATAAATTAAATAAAAATGGTATTATATCTAATAAGGAAATGAAACAACAGAATGATTAATTTATTAATTTCTATACTAATTTTTATCTTTAATAAACGCGTAATTATATAAAAAAGAAAGTTTATTTGAGTGATAGACAGATTAGTAATTTAAAATGTGCTTATAATAAAAAAAGGGAAGTAACATTATAGATTAATAAATCTAAAACTCCAAATTATGATTTAAATTTAACAAAAACACAAATTAGTCAACTTAGTAATGGAAGAAGAACTACAAAAATTCAGGTGTCTAAAATCGAAATGAAATCAAAACAAGCTGGAGCGTCATTTAAAGATATTTTAAATCAAATTAAGATAGAAACTCTTAAGCAACCAATAACATTTTAAAAACCCTAATTGCCTCAAATACTTCAAACATTAAAAAATTTAGCATATGGATCCAGGCATATGCTTATATTGTAATATTTGAGTATGAAGGTATATGGTATTAATACCTTCATACTCAAATATTACAAAATCCCATTTCAAAGAAAACCCAGGATTTTTCAAAACATTAGGATAATTTAAAGGAAGAACAACCAGCGGTATTCTGAGGTTTTCTACCTTTTGAGTTACGTGTTTTAACATCATTAGGTTTAGGAGCTGCAAGTGATATAGGTTCTTATGGGGTTCAAAAGGCCTTAAAAACTCCGCTGTCGAAATAAATGAATAAATAAATAAAGGAGGTGGACGGGAGTATATCAGCCATGGGAATTTCAGGACGAATGATTGAAGAAAATAGGAAAAATGAAAAAAGATTTAGTGGCGTTTTTAAGTCAGATAAATTACCTAAAAAGGTTAAGAATTGAAAAATGGAGTTATTAATATAGATGTAGCTAAAGATCCTGGAGCTTAATGGACATGTTATTATAACAATCCTAAATGCAAACATATAGAATATTTTGATCCTTTTGGTGAGTATAAATTAAGTAAAATGACACTAAAAAAAACTTATTCCTTATAATGTTTGGAAATTTCTTAAATTATCTAATAAAAAAATTATGTTGCACAAAATGATGCGTTTTTACAATATGCTGCTTCTGTAAAATATGGTTTTTATAGTATGAAATATATTGCTAAAAGAAATACAGGTAGTTTACCAAAAAAAAAAAGTTTCTTAAATCTTTTACAGGTTTCCCAGAAAACATAACGAAAATTTAATTATCAGGCGTTAGCCTCTCGGCTAAGACCGTATGTTTCACCTTTTTGGGACGATAATAAATTAATTCAAACTTTTTCAAAGATGTTGAATATAGGCAAAACTCCATTTGTGAACCCGAGGTATGTGAAGCTAGAGCTTCAATCTCGGACAGTGAAGCTGAGAATGTCAGACTCTCATCCGAATAAAAATATTTAATAAAATAGTTAAAAAGAAAAAAGCAATAATTTCTAAAAGATCAGAAGATGAATTTTATTAAGATTTACATAAATATATATATAACAAAATACGATGGCTGCGCTAAGAAATGATTGGCGACCTCAAAACTAACTATTCTAAATTTGGTGTTCTCCCCCTTAAGTTCATCTGTTCTCCCAAATTCGAGATCTTTTCACGTTACATAACAACCTAAAATTAACCAATCACAGCTTAGCTATACTTTATGCACCGACCTAGTATAAATAGCTACTAACTGCGCAGTCTCTCCTTTTTCGCTTCTTCGCATGTCTGCTGACAGCCTGTCGCTCAGCCACTGCTAGCTATTCGCCCTTATTTAAAATGTAATTGCATATCTAAAATTATGGGGCGCATTTAGCACCCCTAACCGGTTTTGAAGATATGTGCCACGCAATTTTCGTCATAAAAAAATAAATGATGGTTAACTTTCAAGCTGGTTGTGTTTCTTCTAAAATCCCATGGGATCATTCCACTATGACGCAATTTCCGATTATCTACGCAGCAGTATTTTCGGCCATGACTAGAAAGTGATTGTTTTTATCTCTCCCCAAAAGTAAATCAATATATATATATATATGTAATATACTAATAAGTGCACTGTCAATGAATCCGTTCCTTTTAACTTCTGGCTCTAGACATGGCTGGATGGATAAGGCAGAAATAAGACGTTGACAAAACTAATTTCGGCGATCACCATCTTTATTTGCAGGCACATAAAAATCATTTCTTTGGCAGACAAATTATTTTTCGATCATAGTCGACTACAAATAATTTTTATATACACAAATAAAAAGCTACGACGTCATTTCAGGCAAATAAGGAGCAGCATGGAAAAATTGCGAGTTGCCAGCAAGAAGGCGTAAGCGAAAGAGAACGCAGCAGTTCAAAAGGAAGACGGGAGGAAGTGATGGCTTTAGTTCGAGTTAGAGAAAGTTTGCTTTACAATTACTTGATTAGGCAAGAGGTACCTGCATTAAAACGTTACGTAATTTCGAATGATATCGAATTTGGGAGAAAGGATGAATTTAGAGGCACAGCACCAAGTCTAGAATGTTAATTATGAGGTCGCAGATTATTTTTTAAAGCCGCTATCGTATTTTCTTATATCTTATATATATGTGTGTGCTTAAAACAGAGATATAAGAGTAGAGTATTTTTATTTAATAAAATTAAAAGAAAATATTATTTTAACTCAAGAAGCAGATAAGAGGTTTTTTAAATTTATAAACTCAACCCTTTATGAAAGAATAAATAATTACTTATTTTTTATATAAAAAGTTTGTGATCATTATAATATTCCATACGAAATAAATATAAGCTTTAGCCAAAAAAGAAAGAAAAATATGAAAAATGGGGGAATAATTTCCTTATAGCCGAAAGGCTATCTTTTTAAAAATTTACATTATAATAAATGTATGTGCCAAGAATGTGTAGAAACTGTAGGACTGTAAAATCATTAGATGATTTTTATAAGCACTGTAGTTGTGGAAACTTCAATTATGAGAGTATTTGTAAAATTTGTAAATCTAGAATTGATAATACAAAATATGATTGTGAACTTGGTAAAAAAATATTCTTTTGACCATACAAAAACATTTAAAGTGTAATTATCATATCAAACGATCTAGCGATAAACAAAGAATTAATATAAAATTATCATTATAATAAATGGCGTCTTATTATCCATATTTTGATGATGATGATGATGAAATGAAAGAAGGAGGTATAGGTTTAATATTAATGGATGATGGAAATTATCATATTGGAATAAAAATTTGAAAAATTGTTTATATCCTGTAGATAATCATGATGCAGCTAAAAGAGTTTATATTAAAACATACAGAACATAATCATTTTGAACTGAAAAGTGAATTAATCGAAAAAATTAATAAATTAGATACCAAGTTGTTAAATTTTACTGAAGAAAATGCAAGGCATATTAGAGCTCTAGAAGAAGCGATTAAAGAAGAACATTTTGATGACAATCAACTAAATGAAAGCGTATCAAAATTTAAAAAGAAATTAGAAGATAAATATTTACAAATTAAAGATGTTATAGATGCACAAGCGAGAAAAATAGAAAACGTTGCGAATCCAATAAAAGATCAAAATGCTGCTGGCTTCCCCCAAAAAGGTTTTGATTTTATTAAAACTCCTTTATATGTCATCACTAATTCGCTTGATTTTGTTAAATTTCATCGTGATAAAGAACGGAGTAATATTAAGCTTTCGAAATTTACTAGGGAATATTGGATAAAGGTTCTAAATTTTATCCAATATTCCATATTTTGTAAATTGCATGGCTCTAAGGAGCTGTTAGAATCATATTATTTTTAATAGATACAATAACTAAAAAATAACCAGAATTTCCATTAATTATCATCAGAATTTAATGAGAATTGAAAAATAATCAGGATCTCGTTAATAAGAATACTCAGAATCTTACATTGACGAAAATATTTTTGAGTTCAATTATTCCTAAAGATAAATAATTTTTTTCCCATGTTAAGCAAGGTTATGAGATAAATTAATGGTTCGAGCAAAGATATCATTCTTATTTTGAAAATTGAAGTGCTTAAACTGGAAGTCTGAATTACAGTCTAAAATAAACGGATGTTGATTGCGGCGATATTGTTTTAACTGAAGACTTAATTAGAAGTTTTGAAAATGGGTGTTACTGTGATTTGATTTCCAGATATAAAAAATTATCTGGATCTTTCATCAGTGAATATAGAGTGCATTGGGATAATATTTCAATTTATCAGAAATTATCTGGATCGTTTGCGATTATGCAAGAAAACCTCATTAATTGGGATATTATACCCAGATGTCAAGTATTATTTCAAAAATTTATTTTAGATAACAAAGACAAAACAAATTGGGGTACAGCTTTAGAATATCAAAGTTCAAGTAATAATTTCATATCTCAAAATTTTAGAAAATTAAATATGAAATTAGTTTATAGATATTAAAAATTGACATAAAATTCTATTGCAGAATTGAAAGATTTAATAGATTGGGATGAAATAATTAAGCATCAAGACTTTTTAAATAAACACGAAGATAAATCAGACTAGTGTAATCCAAATTTATTTAAAAAAGTGTCGAAAACTTTCATTAAAATATTTTATGAGAGATATTTGTATGTCTTAAAAAATGTTTACTAATAAATGGGTGATATCAAACTTAAATGAAAAGACTGAAGAAGAAGAAAATATAATAAATTCTTCTATGGAATTGAATCAACCCAAATAAACAGGATATATATTTCTTTATATCAACTTTATTAATTATATAATTACATAGAAAAAATTAAAAAGTATTTGTATATTTCCTGCATACCTGTATGTTAGAAGAAGATATAAAAAAATCTTTCATATTTGTACATTCTAAAGCTTTACTTCTACCGTACTTTTAATATAATTATGACATTTCATTATATATGTTATAAACTTGAAGTATTACATGTACAGAACAATCATACTGAATACTTTATTCAAATGCCAAAATATCCTTCTTCGGAATATAATAAATATATTAATGCAATTCCTCAGTTATTAGAAAAATTGATTTAAGGTCTTAAATAAAAAATAGTGATAAAAATTTTGCTAAATAAAAGCTTTTAAAAATACTTACTAATAAATGGAAGAATTTAATAGTCTCGGGTATTATCCTAAAACTAAAATTGAAAGATTTAGAACCTGGAAGATATAATCTGATCTTTTTGAGAAAAATTCAAACTTAATATGGAGATCCATACACTGTGAAAATATAAGTAGATGGTGAAAAATAAAAGAGTATTATCTTAAAAAACGTCATGGAAAAACTTTCAGATAATGCAGTCAAGGAAATTACGTATTCAACTATAAAGGTATGATAGATAGGGAATATTCATATGAATTCGAAAAAGAATCTTAAAAATATATAAATTTTTAACTCTGAGTCATGTTTATCTTTTATTTTTAAAAACATACATTTTATATCATCTTATTCATGTAGTTTTTCATACATAAAGAATACATATTTTTACCAAAAACTTAAGATTTTTTTTATATCTAAAAAATATTTAAAAACATACACATTTTGTTAAAAACTTCCAGAAGCTAGAGTCGTTCAGATTTCCGGAAACGTTGTCCATAAAGGTCTTTTAAATACACGAAAAAATATGATAAAGGAAAAAAGTAGGTATTTAATAAACAGCTTCGTACATTTACGAACAGACGTCCGACAAATTATTTTTGGTACAATAAGTGTTTTGAATTACCGATATGCAATCATTGTTGCATACGTCTGTAAGGTTTTAGTTAAACTAACCAAGTTTTATTTTAATTTAAATCTTTCTATCTCCTCTCTGTTTCAACTTCCCGTCAGAAGAAGCGCGCGTTTTCAGCTTATGCTAATTTGAAGTACAGCGAAGTACTATTTAAACCAGAGGTAGAAACCTCTCCATGTGAGAGAGCTTCAGTCTCAGATCACGGTCACTCTGCTCAACGTTCGTCTGACCAGCTAGCAGTTAAAATTTATAAGCCATAGTGCTTACTACGTGATTGCATTGTGAAACAAATTGAAGTGCGCTAGTATTAGTATATCTTGCTACGCACCCTTTTAGTTAGAGGCCAATCTCCGCGAATCGCTCTGTGAGCAAAGTTTGATTTAAGTTCTATTTAAATTTAGTTTAAATTTATTTGATTGTTAAGTTAGGCCCAAGTGCGGTCTTTTACTTTCTGTATCTCTCCCGAGTTGGGAAGTGTGTAAATAATAGTGATTTAATAAAAGAGGATTTTAAATCCCTTTCACGTGCAGTCATTTTCCAGCACAGTACCTACATCAGAACAAAGCTAACATTTCATCAGCTCACTGTTCCAGTTCAGGACTTGAGATTTGAGGATAAGGACCCTATTACAGACCTTACCATGCTTCCAAAGTATGCACAGAACACTCAGTCCTGATACGTCTATGTTCAAAAAGAACATTTTGAGCAATCACTTGAAAGCTGATAGCAACATTGACCAATATTTGATCCAAAAATAAGGAATAAAAAAGTCACACACTGGTAATAGTTTTTCAAATTGTGCAGCCCACAGTCGTTAAACAAATCAAAAGTTAAAAGTGCTTTTTCATATGTAAGAATACACACAGATATCCAGTTTTTAGCTTGTTTAAATTTCACTTTTAGAATGGCAAGTAATGTATTAAATTGATAATCTCATGCAAATGCTGTCACTAATAAGCACAAATTAACATAAAAATTCTTCTTGAATGAAGTTTGTTTCAAAGCTTTCATAACTTCACAGCTCTATCGACTCAAAGGTTCACAGCTCCATCTATTAAATTAAGGTGCTAATGAAGCAAGTCGAACAAACTGCGGTCTTATTTCTGCCTCAAAAGAATGTTTTGAAATTGAGTTATGTTAAGCATGCTAGAGTTCCTGACGAAGAGGAAGGTCATAATAAACCTTTCATAATAGACATCTTAAAAAAAAAAAAAAAAAAAAAAAAAAAACGACGTCCATGCAGCTAAAACTCGTTCCACGGGACTTGGATCCAGATCAAGCTACCAGAATTCAGTGGTCTTATCCGCTTAGCTACTAGTAGGCTTAGTTATAAAGAATATTATAACATGAGAGAAGCATATAAATATATTTTTGAACACAAAAATTGGAGGAATAGCCAAGAAAGGGAAGACAGATAATGTTTATGCAAAGAATACTGTTAATTCTATTACGTATAAATCTTTCTAGCTTAAGCGATGAGAAACGGTAAAGAAAAGCCGAAATTGCAATGTTTCGTTGGAAGCAAAGATTGAATCCCCCTCTTTAAGGTATTTCGAAACTTCACCAATATCTATAATTCTGAATTCAGAGCTTCATCTCATCCCCTGGTATATGTGATAAAGGCTATAACCTTCGAAAGAGTTTTTTTTTTTAAGGAAAAAAAAAAAGAAAGAAAGAAAACTTTCGGAGCAAGTTTATTCAACAAGGGCGCCGAACTACTTACTTCAAGGGTGAGAACAAAGAAAAAAATAAAGAGAGAGAGAGAGAGAAGCTGTATCAAAAGAGAAGAATAGCAATGTCCGGAAAGATGATCGTGAGGAGCTAGAGAGGGATTAACCATGTCGGCCTAGGGATTAGGATAGGTCCAGCGACGGAACGCTTTTATTTTGTCGAACGATTTCTTACAGAATGTCCGCTCTGTTCTTGCTCTTCCACTGCCTAGTAATACGGCCTGCAAACGGAACGTTATTGAGAATTAAGACACCAAAAACGGGAACAAGGGCGCAACACAGTAACACCAGAATCCCCTGAAGGTATTATTAAAAACAAACTAAAAATTTCTAAAAAAAGTACATTTACGATTGCCATGCAAGCGTTTCTCTGTAGCAACTTTACCAATGCAAGGGAACGCCATCGCGAAAATTTGCTTCGAAAAAAAGAAATGAATTATAAATACTTCCTTGCTATCTAAAATTAAGTGATTTTGGAAGAACAATAGAGTTTCTACAAAGTTCGGGTATAGATTCCTCTCAGGTACTTTAAAGAAAACTGCGTAATATTTTTACCTCATTCAAATATCATTTTCTTTTATTTTTAAATCAAAAGATTGCCACAAATCGTATCTAATATATTCAACTAAAAAGTAAAACTTCAAAATAGGAACTGTCAAGCATTTGCCCATCATAATGGAATTTATACGAATATGAAATATGGAAAGATTAAAGTTAATTTTACAAGAACCTCGGACACAGCATCAAAGATCTACTTGAGAGTCCCAGATAATAACAGGTAACTTCTTTAAAAAAAGGGGAGGCTGGAAAGGGGATGCCAAGATCCTGGATAACTCTGCACTACTACCAAAGAAATAACTCATACTTTGGCTTCGTTCACAGTATGATCAGAAAAAAAGGGAATAAGATGAACTGTACAAGCAGGGAGTTTCAGCTTTTTCACGCACCTAGCTGTTTAGTTAGTTAGTATCCAACAAGAAAACAAGTATGCATAGCCTGTGAGAGCAGCTACCTAAAAAAGAGAACCAATAAAAGAAAGGAACTTGTTCAATCTCGAAGTGAAGTTCTGAATACGTACAGATGAAGTAGAGTTGTACAGATGAGTTTGCTAATATACAAGTAAGTTATCAGTTGGCTAATATAACAGCGAAGATAATAACAAGAGACGTTAATCGGATTTTTTAATAGATTGGCCTTTCGTTACGATGGTTTTTAAGTGTTCTCCGCTTAGACACTACTGCCTCAAATGCCCATCTTTTTTATAGGCTTACCTGGAGAAGCAATCAAGTAAAGGACATCAAAATCTGACGGAATTAAATCTTATTTGCATAAATATTTCGTACGCAAGCAGCAGAAACTCTTAACCTAATGAATGAAAATATCTGGGACACTTGAGATAACACAGGAAAAATATAACAGCTAAAATAAGATTGATTTGTGGTCTTAAATAAGGATAAGAAAGTAAATTTTAAGAAATCATGCTTAAAATTTTAAATACACTCTTCTGTGCAAAATCCATGAGATATTTAAATCTAAATCAAGTCCATCCGATAGTTCCGATTCCCACAAGAGATTTGCAAGCAGCAAATAGAATATTTCAGTAGTTTAAACAGAAAATCTCCCCAAACAAATTAAAGATTTATGCCTCTGATGAGAAATTTTCCAGGGTTCTGTGTTACGCAGATGAGAGAAATCGGCATCAGATACGAAGCGAAGAAATTGGCTTAGTTCGCATCATCGAGAAAGTTTCAGAAGTCTTTAAACAGAAAAACTCAAGTCTGCCCATTAAATTAATCTGATTTTTATTCTATTTTGAGTTATAAATTTCTTATTCGCATGCAGCAGTATCACTGACGAAGAGAGAAAAATCGTCATTTTTATGAAATGATTTGACTCTAAAAAAAAAGCTAGGTTCCGAGATTTTGTCCATTTCAAGGAAGAAAATAAGAACGAATTCATAGGTTTTTGGATTTTATGCGATTAATTCAATTCGCATGGCCCTGTGGGTAACTTTTAGTTGAAAGCAGAGTTAACTAGTTTGGAGAGTTTAAGTAGATGTCATATAGATGACAGATAAACACGAGTTAAAAGGAGGAAAAAATATGGAAGGGAAGAGTTCTGATGATGATAATACAACATTCACCCTAATCTCGGTTCCAAATTTTAGAAGAATGGCTTTGACACAAATATTTTCTTTTTCAATGACTTTTAGAAAATATCCAGTTATTTTGTGAGGGGATATTTTTTATACGATCTATATTCGTGAAACAAATTTAACTACTTTTACGTTCTGACATTTCTGCATTTCAAATATTTCCATAATTGCACAAAGTACATTAGGTAGTCCCATAGTCACACAGACTTACTTAACTATTATGCAACATTACATTACATTTCCACAATGACATGGATAGCAAAATAATTACTTAGTACGAGAGAAATGATTGCAGGATTTTAGCTTCAGGTTAATCAACTTATCAGAGATAAGGAACCCGAATTTATTACGCCTGTACATAGTAGAGACATATCATCAGATTGCAACTAGTACTTCCGAAACTGCAAGTAACAAAAAACTTTTAATTATCGCTATTTTTAGTTGCGATTTCAGATAGTTACAGTGTTACTTATTCTGTTTCAGGTTTGGTTATTCAGCTTCAAATTTCAACGACAGCGAAAATTTGGCTGATACAAGAGAGAGGCTGAATAGAATAACAGAAGGAAGAAGACATTAAAGGTTCTCACAAGGTTAAAACATCATTTTAAAAATTCCTGCGAGTTTTGGTCAACAGCGTCTAAAATTCATTTTGTATATGTATAGAAGAGGAGACCACTTTTTTATTAAATTTTTTGAAACGTTAAAGAATACTGTTAAGAATCGAAAAAGCATAAAGTAATAGACATTTAATCGGAAATACTGCATGAAGCGCGCGCTATTTCTTTCTTTCGATTATAGTTATTTAAAAACTTTTGCAATGGAACTATGATTAGCTTATTTAAAAATGAAGAAAATCCGTCATTTTGAGGGATCGATACTTCTAGTATTAGCCCACGATTTAGTAAAAAATTAAGTTCAAAATATAGATTAGTGTTAGGCCAGTTACAAAAAGTTTTATTATATATGAAAACACAAATAGCAAAATACAGCGATGTCCATTTATTATTTTATCATTAATCGCTTTGAAAATACACAGTATAATGCATTGCCGTCGTTAATGCATTGCATTATCTCATGTGACAACTTTTCAAGAATTTAAAATCCTGTTTGTGCAATGGAAAAGGTATATTATACTTCGTATCTTTGTTATTTTTTCTTAATATCAGAGATGTCTTTCTGATGAACACTGTACAGTAAAGTTTAATACATGTCGTGAAGTAACGTCTGGCAAATTGCTTTTCTGATATCAAAGTGATTTTTATATATTAATCATATCTGTTCACTAAATTTTCTTGCTAATCACTTAATTGGCACTTTTAAAAATGACTTCAAAAATGTTTCCCATAAAAAAATGGAAGATCGATTATTGGTAATTTTTTATACCACAGGTTTCATGAATAGCGTTAATGTTTCGAACATTAATGCAACGGATTCGTATGTTCTGATCGTGTGGCCACAAATTAAGGAAACAACTGTCAAAAAGTACACAATTTTCTTATAAAAAGGACGTACAGTAGATGTTTACGCCGACCAAAAAGATTAAACAGAATTCACAGCCTTTCGAGCGTGATCAAAATTATTCATTATAGACAAATATATTTATAGAATACGAGGCAACAAATTTAAAATATTTATATAATAACATGCATAAAGATAGATATTAGCTAAAATACTTTGATCAAACTTTTCGGGAAAGCAAGTCTAATCACAAATACTAAATTAATACTAGTAAATAAATTTAAAATTTTAGATGCTAGTTCCATACCTAAGAAATGCTCCAATGTATTTTTCACGGTGAACTAGTTAATCGAGTTAATTAAAATCAGAATTCTACTAAACAGAAATCTTACAGCTTAATGGAACTTGTATTTCTTTCATTTACTCCGAAATATATATTTCCTTTATTCTAGAAAGCAGAACATTAAAGGGAGAAAAATGAAAGTAAAAAAATAAAAATAGACTAAATTTATGATAGAGCAATTTCAGATAAAAAACATTAGGACGAGGAAGTAATCACAATTTTTACTTTCTAAACTCTAATGAGGACAAGAAAGATGAGCAAAATCACCAGCCATCGATATTTATGAAACTACTCTCTTAAAAATATAAAGTTCTGATCCACGTGCTGCTGTCGTTTATAATTTAAGAGGAATTTTAAAAATGTACGCGATAGCAAGAAAGATTACTCAGGACGCGATGATTTTTCACATCGCCAACAGATGGCGGTACGTACGCATCGTTCCGCAGCTAACTTTCAGATGAAGCAATTTGAATCCGAAACTAATTTCAGAAACGAAATAATTGTTAAAAAGTACATAAACCCTGAAAGAGAATTTTCCACGTTCTTGAATTGATAATAACGAAAACAAATTCCCTCATTAAGATTAAATAATAATAATAATAATAAGTACTTAAATTCCTTTATATCACTAATTATTTATTTTTTTAAGTTAGTAAAAAATACAGCGGTTTCTTCCCCTTTCTTTAATGTTACTTTGTAATTTATAAATGAGAACAGAAGAATCCATGCTCATAGAGCGCAGAGAAAATTAGCAATTTCAGCATACATAATTTTCGGGACTATTAGAAAAACTTGAGAGAAAAAAGGTAGGGGAGCATCTCCTCCCCCCCAAAGTGACGGAATTGGCATTCCGAGCGCGTAGCCTAATTGAATAGAAAAGCTTTTCAACCTTTATGACAGCAATCAAAATCCCCAACAGGGGCCCCTGTATATTGTGCTTCCCCGCGTGGCCATGCACCACGCAGTGAAACATACAAACCTACTCCTCGCAGACGCCACTTCTTGTAAACCAATTCTGGAGTGAACTGGATCCCCTCTTTTCTCTTTATGAAAGCCAAAGAGGGGTTTTCACTCCAATGCAGAAAGCTTGTGCTGCTCTTTTAATAGCGTTAATATCTTTTGAAAAATGCCGAAAACAAATCTCACCACTGCTTGGCATTTGGGACCTATTTACCTGTAAATAGTAAATATGTGCGAGTGTGATGTAACAAATATCCATAATAAATAATAATGCATATTCATTCAGCTTTTTTCTTTCAAATCAATGTAAATGGCGGGAAGTTTAATAAAACCGTTATTAAATTGCATAGTGACTTATTATAGCATCCGCCTTCACATGTATGAGCTAAGCAGAATCTATTGAAAAGATATATGTGGCAGTAATATGAAATGGTGACTTGCTAATAGAAAGGAAGAGAAAGATTACATGTTCATTACAGCAAAAGAAACTAATTGTTAGATTGAGAAAAGATGGTTATTAGATTCTATATATGCTTACTCTACCTCACTTTGGTAATTCGGAACGGAGGAACAATAAATTAAGTTATAAATAGCTTTCCATTTTGCTCTAAGTTAGATAGAACAATAGAAATTAGATAGCTTCAGAAAAGATTCTAAACACAGGTTCGGGAAACACATTTGCTAATCTCTAGACATGCATACATTACCTCATGCCAGTAATTAAAACCAGGGGGAGGGAATAAACAAAAAATAAAGGAAAAAATATTTTGTTCTGCATTGGATAGAACAAATAAAATTAGACACAAACAGAATCAGAAAAGGTGTTCATTAGAAAATAGATAAATTGAAGATGTTCATTATAAATACAGGAAATAAATAAATAAAAAAAAACACGACATATACGTAGAGAAAAAGAATTTGGAGTAATATGTGTAATGAGATACGTCAGAGTGGATTTGAGTATATAGTTTCAAATACAGGATTTGATTTCTATAAGAAACGCAGTTTACTACAGTTTTATACTAAAAAAAATGTTCGCAGAATATAAATGGCCAAGTACAAGATAGCATAACTATTAGTTCAATGTTTTACACTTGAAGACATGAGTAAAAAACACATACCTCCTAGAAAACATAAATTGTGAAAGGAAATGAAAAAATTAAGTCTGCCACTTAACTTTAAAAAAGCCGACCTCGTTAAAGTATCTTTATTTAAAAAACAGCTCTTAGTTTACTAATAATTGAAACAATGGAAAGATAAAGCTATCAATAAGGGAAAGTAACTAAAAAATTTTTCATAATATAAATTTTAAAACATCTTCAAACAAATTTTTCCTAAAATTTTGTCCTTAATGGTAAACAAATCAAAATATATTCATAAATGCACATTTTTAAAGATATTTAATTAGCTTTACTTAATTTTATGCAACGAATAAGGATATAAAACAAATACATATTCGTTCCGAGTCATATCAAAATATGCTGTTATAATAACTTTTTTTTTCTATCCATCAAGATCAGCTTTCATTGAAAAAGGAATAATTTATTGCATAATTTGACTGTAAGCACTTTTGAAAACTCCTAGTTCATTATATGCATCAGATTACGACTGCACAAAGCATAAAATTCATTTATTTTTACGCATCTGTGGTACGCTACATTTTCTGGAAAATGAATCTGAATATAATTTCAACGGAGCGGGGGGAGAGGCATTTTTCAGTTTCCTAAGATACTTCTTCCTTGGAAGTGAAATCTTCCGTTTCATTAGCATCATATATTTACCTCCGGAACAGGTCGCATCTGAATAGTTAAAAGATTTGTGAAATCTCTCAGAGAGTCTCCTCAAACTCTTGAATCCTTATTTAAAATAATACTATAACCAGATACCCATTTCACGCCCAGCAAAGCAGTACAGCCATAATTAAATACTAATAAAACTCTTACATTAGCTCTAAATAACAAGTCATCCCATAAGTAATGTCGCTTTTCTTTTATTATTATTATTATTTAGTAGGGGGTTCCAAGAGAAAAATTTAGTGTGCTATTAATTTAATCAACTATATATTCTCCTCCTGAGTCAGGTACTGGAACATTCTTCCAGTACTGTAATAGATTCTTTTTATGTCATTCTCTAACGAAATCAGCTGGCTTATTGGAGAAGAATTCTTGAAGGTCCATTTTAGGCGTCTCGTGGGAATCATATTTTATTCCAGCAATTCAATTTTACAGGCTGCGAACAACCAGTCACTACAGGATTTAAAAGGAAGAATTTTTTTACGTGAATAAACCAGGTGTCAACATTTTAATACTATGATAATTTTTTTTAAGATTTCAAGTGCATTCTCAAAATTTTTATTTTCTTACGAAATTACTATTCGAAATTTATATTTAAATTTTAAATAAGAAAATATCGTAATGGCCTAAATATAAGACATCATCTTCCCCTTAATGTGCTGCCGTCTCATCTCCACCCTAATACGATATTATCCGCAATACACAACAGTTCAAAGCTTTCTGAATATTTTGGTAAGCTTTTGTCAAAAGAGAGCTTAAAAATTAAAGCCGGATCAAACATGCTAATTCACAATACTTCAATAGAAATATACAAAACTGGTCCTAAAATGCATAGTCGGTTTAAGCATTCGATTTCTACAATACTTAAGCAGAAAAATATAAACAGTAACATATATATTTTCTCCTTGTAGCGTGTGCTGGCAATTTCTCACTATTTCTTTAAAATACTTCTCTGCAGTTTTCATTTACTTGGACAGACGACAAGGACTAATGAAATGGGAAAGACTTTTTTAAAAGCGTGACTCAAAACAAAACACACCTGAAAGAGGTTCTTACTTAATTCCTTTCAGAGTTTTGCCAGAGAGGATTGAAAGAAAGGTAATAATTCCATGAAAAGGCGATGAAAAGACGGCAGGACTGGAGGAAGTGAAAAGAGCTGTTAGAGAAAGAAAGGCCGAAAAATGTCGGCATGCCTTCATTTCCAAGCACAGATTTCTCCCATAATTAAATGTGTCAAAGTTGCTTACAGAAAAGAAAATTCTTTAAAACTCCTTGGCACACCATCTTCTTCTTTTTTCTTTTATCTGTCTTCTTTTATGATAGTTTTTCTTTCTTTTTCTACTTACCTCAGATCTCTCCATCCGTCTCCCCTTCCGAAGTCTTTTTCCATGGACAATCCATGGAACCTGGAGATTAATGGCTGGTAAGGAATAATTCCAAGTCCAATCCAATTACGCAATGCTCGAAACCTAGCTTCCTCATCAGAATGGCAACAGTCATTTAGCCA
Source organism: Stegodyphus mimosarum (assembly GCA_000611955.2). Classification (NCBI taxonomy): domain Eukaryota; kingdom Metazoa; phylum Arthropoda; class Arachnida; order Araneae; family Eresidae; genus Stegodyphus; species Stegodyphus mimosarum. The sequence continues at coordinate 170,561 of KK113709.1, forward strand.
GTCTTGGCCATTACCCAGAGAAACTGAAGAAAATGAAGCTGCTAAGGTTTTATTCCATTCCTTCCTTCATTATTTATTTATTTAGTTCTTCAAATGAATCCGCATTCTTTGGTTTCTGCATACTTTACAAAGAATGGAGTTATGTTGCTGAGGAAATAATAATTAGCAAGTTAAGTGTAGGATGCGGTTGCTACTTTTATACCTACTCTGAGATAGAAAAGAAAAGGAGAAAAAGAATAGATAATATGTATAACAAAACGAATTTCTTTTTAATTTACTTTGTTTAGTAATATGAACGCAATTTTTGCGCTTAATTTTAAAGGTGAGACGAAACGATGGAATTAACATGTTTCTTTAGCAAACTAGAGAAGCAATATGTACGAAATTACGAACTTTCCTTCTCGTTTTACAAAACATATAGTTGGTATAATCCCTTTGTGTCATAAATGGGAGGTATTAGATTTTGCTCGCGATCGGCGACTTCAGTATTTAAACAAGGAAAGAATGCATGAGTATAGGGGGGGAACTGTATAAAATGAACCCTTTACTAAATGAGATAACGGAGAAATGAAAATTTTTATTCTTATATTAAAACATTATTCTAATTTTGCGTTTCAATAAAATTCTGTAGAGGAAGATCATTTATAAATATGATTAAAACACGGTATAGTGATCAACCACGAAATGAACGTTCTCAGCATTTGTCCAAAACAAACTGATTTTCAAAGGACTGCTCCATGTTTCATTAATATACAATCTAAAGAGCGTTTGAGCCTTGATATTCAATAAAAAAAATTTTTTATTGTTGTTATTTATCAGAACATTTTGATTGTAGGGAATTTAAGAAATTATGCGGATTGGAATATCACAGGCTAAGCACATTTGATATCGCAGTTCTGTTCAGCATATGCACACCAAAATGCCCCACATGGCACTAATTAGATAATTTCACTTTTGGTTAAGATGTTAGCTGGTAACTATGCTTCTTAATCAAGCACTTCAGTCAGATTTATTTGAGTTGATGAGAATTTTTTGATAACACATAATTGCGTCTAACTGAAGTTTTAACTTCCGTATTTGACCAAATATTTCGAGGTAATATTTGAATAAGTATGTGAGTATTCATTGTTGTAAAGTTTTGTTCTCTCTGTAGCTTAAATTTTATATGTTTAGTGAATTTTAAGTAATAATTTTACTACATATTATTGTCTACTTGAAGCTGTGGTTACTTAATGTGTTTGTAAGTGTTAATTTCGTGTATTATGTTGTAGATCTTATAATTCTGAACCCATCGATATTTGAGTTATAAAGATAGCTAGTATGAATCGAAGATAAGAGAAGAAACCCTCCTATCAAGACTCGACGATAATCTTTCGCCAACTTAGCGACATTCTTGAAGTTTCCGAAGCCTTTAGAAGTCAACTCCCGGCTGCGCTGAAGCCGTGACTCGATAAGTTCATATACCGATTCGGATTCATGCGACTGTATTCAGCTACTGCTCAGTGACTGCTGTTTTAGACCTTGCTCTGCTCGTGATCCGGGTGATCTGCGATACTCCTCGCGTTTTTAAGAAATGGATTTTCTCTATCGCCCTTAAGCTATATACAACTGTTTATCATAACGTACCAGCAATAATTTCTCTGAATAAAGTGACAATATTTTCCAGTTCATTTGGCGTACTTAAGGAAATCTACAAGCAAAGATATAAATTCTTATAAACATTTAAGGAAATTTCTCCGTAGTAATGCGTTTCAAGTCCGTATAAATGATTCGAGATTCGAACCTCAGACCGAACTACCAGTGTTGAGCGACTTAACCGCTCGGCCGCTGGTGGGCCCAGAAATATAAGAATATTATTCAAACGTCTGTGATATACGTAATCGTAAATTGATTCCCAAATAGTAGGACTGGACATAAATTAGCTGCAGCGACCTACTCATTAACATAACAACAAGCTGAGAGCCAGCTAATTTTATCCGCGAGCGAAGAACACAAATGATTGTTCTGAGCTGTTAACGGTACCCTGTTTTAACCAATCATTCAGACTGCTAAATCATCTTACAGATCACTCATAATAAAATACATTATTCAGTTGATCTAACAGTTACCATTCACATGACAACGGCATCTGTCTCACATTTTTAATATAGTTCTCGAATAATTCTCTGTCCCAATGAAAAATCATTAAATAGTTCATTCAAAAGAAAATGTGCCTTTATAATTTTGAATAAATCTGGAGCACAACTATATATTTAATTACCATGCGATTTCGCTCATGTTCGATTTCTGGATTCAACAAAACAGTGCTAGACTCCTTGGAGTTACCCATAATTCTCTTTCCGATATGATGGCTTACGAAAGTTGGAAGAATTCTAGTCAATCTCCTAAAACATCAATAGGAAAGATATAAAATAATTAGCATATTTTATTTAGGTCAGTATGAGATTTCCTATTGATTATTCTTGAATCTTGACAGAATCGTTTTTACCATACCAAAAAATCTTAGGAACGTATCTCGGTCGCACGACAACTGCTACGTTCTTTTTCTATTATAAAATAATACACTGTATCATTAATATCCTTGTCCACTACTACAGGAAAGGCCATGTCCCTGTGGTGTCAAACACAAGTTGAAGCGAGATAAATACCTGGAATCATATGTTTCCAGGAATGTGTTTGCCGTCTGCTATCATCTATTTGCCGAACTATCAACTTAACAACTGCCCTTTCAAACCTCTTATTTAAATATTTTGGGAGGAAAACCTTCAAAAGAAGCACTGTGAATGCCTTTATGAAGAATTCAAATGAAAATCTTAATGCAGAAAAAAGCCCTCATGTCTGCAACATTTCACTCAGAGAGCAAGAAAAATGTCGGGAACAATCGAAATCATGTATTCTGGAATCACGCGACCAACTAAATCATGATGGCGTGACCTCCGTAGCGTGAAAAGGACCTTCCACGAAACCAGAGGAGACAGAAGGTCGGCGAAATGGACATGCGGCAAACGAGGTAAATGCTCTCATCACTAGGCTGGCCTTCCTGAAAGGACAATAATTATTCGGAAAAGGGATCTACATTGTTTCAAATTTGAACTTAACAATCTGTAGCAAATTGCCTAACTACACCAAGATTTTGCTTATTTTTTAACTCACGCAAATGGAATTGATAAATAAACAATAGATAAAGTCGAATGTCAGATTCTTATTTTTATAACTTGGTAATGGTAATTTAGGATCAAACAAGATAATAAATAAGTATTCGAACACAACGTTAAAGTGTGCGAAAACCAGCACAGCCTTCATCACCTATTTTATATTGCTTTTCTATCAACTAGCAGGATGACAGTCCCACGGGTAATCTGTTTACCAATACATGTATACTGTTGCGAGCTACAGAGTCGGGGATCTTTCTTTAAATAATTACCCCAAATAATCAGGAAGAATTTGACCATTTATTGTAACTAATAATAAAACATTGCAAAATAAATATCTGGAAACAACTGAAGGAAAACGCAGATAATAGAAAGGGTGTTTATCGGACTTTTAGAAACTTCGAGAAAGATGTATTTAAATGTCCCAAAAGTCGCCAAGCTGGCAAAAAATTGCCGAACATCGCCAGCTTGGCGACGCAATTTGTCGCTAAGGCCCGTCAGGGCGTTTCACACATATGCGGTCTTCTAAATAAGCTATTTTAATAATTTAAACGTTTTTGGATTCCTAGCTACTTTGGGAGAACAGATGAATTCAGGGAGAGAGCACCAAATCTAGAATTGTTAATTCTGATGTCGCCAATTATTCTTAAAGCAGCCAACGTATTTTGTTATATCTTGCATATATATATGTAAGATATAACAAAATACGATAGCTGCTTTAAGAATAATTGGCGACCTCAAAAATTAACATCCCAGATTTGGTGCTGTCCCACTAAGCTCATCCTTTCTCCCAAATTCGAGATCATTCCAAATTACATAACGCTGCTTGAAAAATGGAACTAAAACCCAAAATTAACCAATCACAGATTAGGAGTACTTTGTGCACCTATCTCGCTTAAATAGCTAATAACTGCGTAGTCTCTCTCTCTTTCGCCTGCGTGCTGACAGCTTGTCGCTCAACCTCTGCTAGCTATTCGCTATTAATGAAAACGTAATTGCATATTTAAAATTATGGGGAGCGTTTAGTCTTCTATAGTTATGTATTAAGAAACTCGTCATTCAGGAATAAATGATGTTTAACTATCAAGCTGGTCGTGTTTCTAAAATTCCACTCGATCATCCATTACACCATATTGTCCCGTCATCTACGCAGCATTTTTCGGCCATGACTAAACGTGAATCGTTTTCATCTTCCAAAAGTACAATTATTACATATATGTAGTTAGAAAGCAATAAAGGAGAAAACTATTAAATTAGCTCAAAACGCCGCAAAGTTCTTTTGGCTGTGTCTTGAAAAATGACCATAAAGCTTATCAACTTACTTAGTTGCTTGTGTGTTTCTTTTTCTTTTTTTTTCGGGGGAGGGGAAGGGGTTATTTCGTACTAATTATCTTAAAACTTTACATTTACTTCCAGGATTAATTTCTTAGTATGTAAAGTTTCTTTGTATTATGTAACTTAGTTTTTCCAGCCATGAAATTTAATAAATTTCTTATTTTTACTATAAGACATAAATTGCTTCTATTTACGGCATAGTTAATTTTATTCAAAATCATATTCATCTGAATATTTTAAACTGATAAAAATCTGAATTTTGTGATAAAATTTTGTGTCAGTCCTTGGATTTAGTTACAGTTATACAGTTCAAATCTAATTTTTGAAAAGATTTTAGAAAATCCGGATTTGAAAAGCAAATGCAACCACTAAGACCTTTATCTAATGCCCTTATTTAGTTTCAGAAATCCCATTCACGAAAAAAGAAGTCAGATTAGTTAGTGCAGAGCTTTACCTGTAATTTACTGAATATCCGTCTGAACTGAAATCAGTCAATAGTTTTGGGTCCCATTTCATCCATCATTAGCGAATAATAATGTAAGAGATTAAACCGATTCAGGAATGAAAGGAATTTATGAATAAGCAATGCATTCTTACAGAAAAGTGCAGCCGAGGCACCACCTGGTGGCAGCACTGAAACGTCTCAACAACAGTTTCATTCTAGGAAGAAATCAATGAGATTCTCATCATCACTAGGCGCTGAACTCAGAATATAGCTCAACGACGGTACCGGTTTCGGAAGGCTTACAGATGTATTTTCTTTCGTAGATAGATCGATTCGCGTAGATACTTGTATTAATTAAGCATTAAGTAAATCTAGTCTCATGGTATATCTACATTAACTACGCATCGAAAGGGGCCACGGTAAAACTTATTGTTATTCCGTGATAACGGGCGATTTCTTTTGCAATGTTATCACAGTATCATCTTCTTCAGCCGCAAGCCACATCCGAATACCCTTGACAACCGGGTCTTCATTATCATATACATTTACTTTCTCTAATTTTACCATACATAGTGTTACATTAAGAGATATTCGAATGCAAATAACTTATAATTCGATGCAGCATATGAAACAGATCTTAAAACAAGCAATTTATTCTAATAACACTGTTAAATCTATAAATATACAGCTGAAGCAAACAAAGAGGCTGAGATTAGATTAGTTGCCTGCTTCAAATATCGCAAGAAAGCGCTTCATTTTGCTATATTTTGGTGTTCTAAAACAATTTTTGAAATGCTTAGTTACAGCATGAGACAAAATAACACACTGATTATTTCTTATCTTACAAACACGCAATTTAAAATAAAACACAACGCAGTTCCTAGAAACATTCAAGACTGAGAAATTTTGAATGCAGAACAAATGATACCATTACGAGTTACTTTTTTCACAAATAAACTGAAACAATTTCGAGTGCAAAGACGTGACGATGTTAATAGGAGAAAAAATTCGTTAACCTTATAAGGTTAAATACTTACCTTGTTTATAAGGAGTTCTTTGTGCACCGGAATCGGAAAATTAAACATCTCAAATTCAGAAATGCACTAATTTCTCAACAAAGCTGACAAAAGTAAGAGTTCAGATATCTTCATTATACAAAATCATCCAAGAAAATGCTAAGCAGGCATAAGAAATCTAAGTAGAATTTCTGCAACTACAATAAGGAGTGTAAGGTTTGTCCTAAGTTTATAACAGTTATTTTAAGTTATGATTCTGTCCTATTTATTCTAATTTCAGCTTACAATTTCCTGACAATGTAATTTCAGAAACGCAGTGAATGCAAATGAGTACTATTTAAGTTGATGCTTCACTGACTTCTACAAAAAGAGTCTGATTTTCCTGACTAGCGTGCGTTTGCCATTTGACTACATTCTCTCTTACCTACTACGCTCGGCCATACTTTAGGCCTTTGCTTGGTTTCGCCGATTTAATTAATATTTAGAGGCCAACTACTTAGAATTCTGATAGCTTCGGCTATATCTTTCAGATAGCTTTAGTTAAGCTTAGTTTAGTTTAAATTCATAATTATTTAAGTTCAAGCCCAAGTGGAGGCTTTGTGTATACTCCAAGTAGGAGTTGATTATATTTATTCTGAAAAATAAAGGGTAGTTCACCCTTCTTAAATCTTATGTGTTTATTCTCACACTTAAGCGATTATTCGCTTGTTAGTGTTCATGGGGTTCTAAGATAGAATATTGGAATTAAATAAGAAATACCCCACAGGCGAATAAAAGGATTTCTTGCGTACATTCAATCTTCATTAAGTAGTACATCCGTTTCCGTGTTAATAAACAATTCGAAAATATTATGGTACGATCTTAGTGACAGATGAAGGTGGCGGAACTTGACGGCTCAGATCTTGTAAATGCATCCCATACGGGACTAAAATCCTTCGATAAGAAAGGAAGTGAGAAGCATTCCATAGTAAGGTCTCCAAGTCATTGGTACACGTAGGATGACACCACACATTGTCATCTACGGAAAATTAAAGCTCCAGTGAGATCAAGATCTAATCGCTGTGCCATGACTTTCATGTTCTAACAAGTATATTAGATCACACATTCGTTATTACATATGACACTCCAAACCAACGTTCTCATGCTTAACACATTGTGGTACACATGTGAATTACCGGTAATTCGGTAAAGTGTACTTGTCTTTTTAAAATTCAACTTCCCAATGTGCTTCAAGATCGAAGTTTGGGATGAAGGTTATGTAGATTGCCTTCATAAACTTTGCCATAATTCAATAACTTAATCTAGTCCAAGACAAATTTATAACATAAATTCTACGTTCCTGTCCTAGAGTATTCTGTTTTAAATTTATGAGAGCTTTGTCTGAATTAAGATATTCCTCCTACATGCTCTTGTGTGCAATGGTTAGCCTATTCTTCCAGCACACAGAAAAGCGCTTGACACCAGAAAAGAGAACAGTTCATTTTCAAGCATTATTTCCGCCCCATCTTTGCTGCTGAATTTCTCCTACTGTCTACAGTACTGCCTAAAGAACTTACTAGAAGTCGGGCAGAACAGTACTTGAAAGTAACTGTTTTGCATGGAATCTGAACTCGAGGATTGATTCCACATTTTTCGAGTACGCGTTTTTCGATAGTCTAGAAGTGCCCCCTCCTACGATGAATTTCCTAATTGGGATTTGCAGTTTCTTGAGATTTTATAGAATAATGGGATTTGCAGTTTCTTGACACTTTAAAGAATAAACTTTTAATCGAAATTCATAAAATATTTGACGAAATTAGTCAAATGAAAAAAAGGAAAAAATAATTTAACATATAGTTTTATGAAGTAAGAGATTAAATCAATCTCTTTGCAAAATTCATCTATAATTTTAAATTACGAACGATAAAAGAGCTAAAGTGCTAGATAACTTTATAAAAATAATGTCTTTTAAAAATGTAATTCCATCAATAGATTTTTTACGCACCCATGCTTTTATTATTCGTGATATAAAAAGTGATATAAATTCGTGATATATTCATATGAATTTTGTTAAGAGAATTATTTAATTTCTTGTTCCAGTGAAATGATATGATAAAATTTTTGTGCTTCTTTAAACTCGTTATTTTATATTTTTAGTCCAAAGGGATGTAGTCTCGAAGGACTATTACTTTCGTTTGGGCGTTTTGCGTCGTTTCACAAAAATGTCCGATTCACTTTTCAATTTAGTGCTTATGTTTCTTTGTTGGTAATTGAAGTTGCATTGGGTTGGCTATTAGAATTTTTGGAATTGTACTGTGTTGGTTATTGGGTTTGTACTGGATGGATTAATGGAATTGTATTGGGTTCACTATTGGAATTATATTGGGTTGGTTTTTGTTTTCGTATTGGGTTTAGTTTAATGTTTGTTTCGTTCGGCAAGTTATCATATTATTAAGGATGATCACTTTGGACGTAATCTAAAATCTGAATCCTTTCAGATTTTTTTTTTATATTTTTTTAATTAAAAGCTTATTTTATAAAGGCTTTTTTTATTTTAACGTTCTTAGTCTGAATAACCCATTCTCAGTCAAGTTATTTA
>KK113709.1:179156-204108 GCA_000611955.2 Stegodyphus mimosarum
TTTTACTTCCAAAAATTATGTTATGTCCAATGTTCAGAAATGATCTTACGATTTTGGGAAATTAGCCAAAAAATCAGACAATTACGTTAAAAATTTCACATAATTCTTCATTTAAAATATTCCCCCCTCCTCCGCTCTACCCCATGATGCAAACAGAAAAAAATCGTGAGTTTTTGTTTGCTTGTTAAACGAAGATATACATGAAAAATCGTATTACCATTATACTTTAAAAATCTAAACTCTAGAAAGACGTCTAATTAATAATTTTTATCATTCTTGTTTCAAAAGAGAGAGAACTTGTTTTATAACTGTTAAAAATTTCAAATACTTATAACAAATACATTCTTGGATGTCAGAATCCTATAAAAGAATGCAACATTACATATAATAGTAAAATTAAAAATCAGCTTTTGAGTTAAAATGCTAAGAAAAATGTATATAAATTTATGAAATGAAAAACGATATGGAAGATTTCACTGCAAATAATTTTAAACGCCACTCAATCCTTTAAACTGTTAGTTTTTAGATTAATAACATGAAATGAACAGTAAATCTAAGATACATCTATGAAAAAGGGGACGGAAGAACTAACAAGTATAAAATATCAGAAGACTTCCACAGTAAGCTTAATTTTTTTGGCAAATAATTCATTTTTAGAAATGGGAGAGAGATTAATAAATAAAATCAATATTAGAGAAATCTATGCTGAAGCAAAAAAAAGAGTGAGACACAATGACATAACCTTAAAGCTATGTTTCCAAGCGACGCCCAAGGAATAACCGACACTTCCCCGCCTGCTCAATTCTACAGCATATTTTCTTAAAAAAATCAGAAAATCACTCAATTCATATTATTTGATAATTCCCGCTTTTAAAGGCCAAGAGTTTCTTTTATTATATGTGAAAATTTCAAAACTCTGTAAGCTTATACATTTTTAAATGGTTAAGTTTTAAAATAATAGATGTCAAATATTCGAAAAAGATCTAAGAATTTTCGTCAAAAAAATCAAATTATTTAAAACATTTTACAGAGATTTCATTTAAAAGATTTTTTTTTCGCTCTCAGGTGATGTAAACAGTAAAAGTCGGAAATTTTTAGTTGGTTCGTTAAAAGAAGGTATGTGCAAAAAATCGCTTCAGCATGAAATTTTTTAAAAATCTACATCCAGTTTTTAAAGAATTGCTTCACCACAACGTATTGTCACACCACAAAGAGTGTGTGCAGAATTTGAGCTGATACTTTATCAAAATGCGTATAAAAATAGTTGTACTTGCCTTCTTTATTTACAGTTTACCACCACATTAACTCGAAGCTAAATAAGAAAAAACAAGTGAAATTTATGAAGGACAAAATACGTTTTTCGCATTTCGCATAAATCAGGAATGTCTGATGACAGGCTGGCATTTCTGTCAAGAAAAGGCATCGCGGGACATACAATAAAATCGCAAGAAAAGTCTGAAATATATTATAAACAAAATATTCAAATAATGTATTATAAAAGAAAGGGACATTCTGCGTATGATAGAAAAATTCAGCAAATATATTCATTCGTTAGAATAAGCTTCCTTCAGTTTCGTTCTTTTAAAATTTTGTAATCGATTACTTTCGATTCAAGAAGATTAATTACTTTCTTCAAAAAATTGGGGACATGATAAATTTCGTGAAGAAATTTCGGAAATTACTTTGATTTTCTGCGCTTGCAACATGAAATGTAAACATTAAGAAAATTGCAAGAGGGCAGAAATTCATTTGCTTTTGGCATTCATACTAATAGAAAAATAGGCGGCTAAGATGGAATAATCGTATGTGCGTAAACAACGTAGCGTTATTATTAAATATATATGAAAATTCAATGAAAATCCAAGTTGGTTGTGTTAAAAACTTCCCACTACACTGTAATCTATATCTTTTGTGGCCCCGTATGAAGATATATTCTTTTAGAATTTCGAAAATGAGCATTACAAACATCACAAGTACCTTCTAGTAGTTGTGTTGGAGGAAAAAAAAAAAATCCCAGCGCAAGAGCTACTGCGAAGGAGGCATTTGAAGTTAAAAGTCTGATTCGACAAAGAACCTATTTACTTCAAAATAAAACCGTCATTATGTTTTAGGTTAGATTTTACGGAATAAAAATATTGGTGATTAGTTATTTAGTTTAGCAGTTCCAAAAAAGAGAATTTTAACTTATTTTTCTTCTTTCAGGTGTCCTTAAAATTTAGCTACTATAAACGAAAGGTAAAGTTAGCATCCATGGTACCTGCTTGCTTTCACGTATATTGGTGCAAAGGATGTAGGCCTAAATTGAAATTGCTCAACTACGCGTGACTATTATAATTAGTAGTGGTTGCGCATTTACAATTTATTGCAATTTTCTATTCTAATTTATTAGTTATTCATTTAGGTTTACTTAGCGTTTGTACAGCGTACATAGTAAAATAATTCCTCTCATTCAACAGTTTTAATTATCAAAATATCTGTTTACAAATAAGACTATGCAAACTTTTAGAACAAAAATGTACCAAAAAATAAAAAAGGGGGAGGTCTTATTTTCGAATAAGTGTGGTACGTGTACCAAATTAAAGTCTACAGGGATAGATTTGCTGTCAGTCTAAATCGATCCCTGAATGAACAAATCTTAAAAATTGCAGCCATTCTTTTCAATAGCAGTAAACATATCACCCGAACGCTAGCAAAAAAAAAAATCGTTCTAAGACAAGCAACGATACATGTAATTTTATTTAATATCATTAATTTCTGGAGACAAAACATATACGAGTTGAGGCGGAACAGGAAAAGGTGTAGAAAAATTTAAACTAGCAGAAAACCTAAACCTCAAAGTACCGTAATTGCTAGAACAGGAATGCTCGCACAGTCCATGTCGTTTCCCACAAGTTTATTGCTCTGGTCTTCTACTGACAAGAATTTCATCTTAGTGAATGATAGGCATATTGACTCAACTATAAAATAAATAACCAGTCATCGCTTTGTGAAAGATCGAAATATGTTGTGACGATATGAGGTTCCAGCTTATCATATGTACTTCTTATATTGATATAAGATCATATTTCATAGGATCATTTCTATAGTATAATTAGCGAATTCACTCAATATAAGAAGTTCAATACAAGGAAGAAAAGCTGCCTTAGGGGAAGACATCATTGCCATTCACCAGGTTTTTGAAGATTCTAACATTTGGACTTTGGAACTACTCTATGAGAGCATTTACTCTTCCTTCTGCTCTACATCTGAAGCAGGTATATCCATACCCGTCAAAGAAGAGTTCACATTACAGTGACTGCTGTATACGTCGATTATAAACCCTCCATACGGAGCAGCTCGTATTGATTAAATTTTCGGATGATGTTTCGAATGCATTCATATGAGCAGTTTGTGGGAAACTTTCAAAAGACAGCATAGCTCCCACCTCAAAGCATTTCAAATGCAAAAGTAACGAAAAACTCTTTTTCTCTCAAGGAAACTTTTCATTCCCCCCCTAGCCGCTTTCTCTTTTCGTTTCAGCTATAAAATAGCGACGAGTTGAAAGAAAATACTATCAACAGAAAAACCTGTGATTGGTGATTCGATTCGGAAAATTTCTAATTATATTTTTCGATCGATTAATCGACCCGATTCCAAGAGGAATGCTGAACGCTAAGATTAATAGATTCTTCGTGAAGTATCGGAAAAACAATCTACAACATTTAGTTTGCCCAATAATGGTATTTCGTTTGAGTTGAAGAACCGATAAGTGTTGTCTTAACTACATTCTCTTTTTTCTCCCTCCCCCCAACAAAATAAGGATACAACCAGAAGTAACTCCTACCTCGAGTATTATATATAACAATAACTAACCATTTCTGCAGATGCAATCTGCATCATTTATTTCTCTCGTAGGTTAGTTGTTCCCAGAATTCTAGAAGGTTCTCTTATTCGTAAGCTTTCGTGTTAGGAATGTAAATAAGAAAACAGAATAAAATTTCTGAGTCAGTATTGGGTTTCCAAGATCATTTTGTAGCAAAAATTAATCGCATGTTTGTTAGGTATCTTTAGTTCTTCTTTCAAACGAGCAAGTTACAAATACCGAAAAACATTTTATATATACTTTAAAAAAGACTTGAACTTTATTACAGATGTTCTCACTCGTGAATTTTATGCTCAATGTTAAAATTTATTGGACAGCTTCAAATATTCTTCCACATGAGAAAGTAACAAATATCCTATGGTGTTTCTCAAATATTAAAAACAAGTTTGAAAATTATCTGAAATGCTGTCATCCATTTTAAACTTTGAATCTTATAGCCATGACGAGTGTATAGATGATGAATTAAATTTTCCAATTAATTTTGCCCACTCTTATCGTTCAAGTTTAGGGGCAACTGGGTAGGCTAAAAATAAAAACCTACAGTACATTATATTTCTAGCATTACTACCAGGGAGGATATCAGACGTACAGAAGTATATTTATGATATATTTCTGTACTAGAAGTATCAACCAGTACTAGAAGTCTGCTCTACTGGTATTAGAACTACTAACGGTTTATACAATTATAGCAGTAAAATATTATCTCCGTATAAGATATTTGCTTTGTCTGCAATACGAGAAGGAGCATTATTTAAATATACATCTTAAAAATTACTTTCATTTCCGCATTGTAATTTATTAAAGGTTAAAGATTTAGATTATAAAAATAGCTTATTATATCACATTAATTTAGGTTAAAATAACACGCCGAATAATGATTATTGGAGAAGTCGGACAACAAGAATCCGCGTAATAATCGTAAATTTTGAAGAACTAGTTTTGATGAATTAACCATATTCCTCAGCTGACTTAAGTGCAAATGAACGCGATAAGATATGATGATAAGATAAAAGTGGCTGGCAAGAAGTTAAGCTACTGACGCCATCTATTGATGAAACAAGAAAATTAAAATATAATTTCCTTAAAGGCTGAACGTAAAAATGGATTAGAATTAGGGTCGTTAACTAGAACAGAAAGATTTTTTTGAATTATTGCATCGGCACTTCACTTAACAGACATGCAATACAACTTCAATTATTTGAAGAATATAATAATTCTTACACTGTGTAAAATGGTACATATTTCATAAGCTAAATATAAGACGACGCAATATATAAGACTACACTGCCCTTTTAAAGGGAAAAATAAAGGACGGTTATCAGCCAACTTCTTATATATGTATATGAGTTAGAAATTGTAGAGCAGTTCTACAAATGCAGGTATGTGAAATGAGCTCATGTACAATAAACTTGATCTGTTGAAAGCAATTAAAAAGAAAGACAGTTAAATGGTACAATAAACTTGATCTGTTGAAAGCAATTAAAAAGAAAGACAGTTAAATGGTACAATAAACTTGATCTGTTGAAAGCAATTAAAAAGAAAGACAGTTAAATGAACTTATAAATTATTTTCTTCCCCCTTTCCGCATGCCTTCGGTGATGTCCACTTTTAGTCGTGGAAGTTGAGCCAAAACAGAAAATAATAGATTTTTAGCCGAAAATCCCCCCCCCCCACACACACTTTACAGAGCTCAAGGAAGCCCCTCTTAAGATGCTCGATTTTCCTTAGTTTGTTGCACATTTGGCGATAACTTGCTATATTTGGCGTATTAATGCAATGCACTTCTGTTTTTGATGAAACAATCGAGCAACGGTGAAATACAATTCATATGAATTTGATTATGTTTAAAATTAAATATAATTTAAAATTAAAATAAAAGATACGAGTAGTTTCGCTATACACTTTCAAGCACGAAATCACCCAACAATTGTAAAATAAAATCACATGGATTTGAGGTGATTAACAACAAACTAATTTAAACTTAAATTGAAAACAAAAACCTTCCATACAGATTTACTTAAAACTGAGATACTGTCCAGAAACGAAATTTGTGCTTCGTTTATTACTTTGACTTTATTTAACGCGTCGTAAGCATTTTGAAATTATTATACGCACAATAATGCTATCAAAAGTTACGTCACTGATACATAAAAACAAGAGTCGTAGCGCGAAGATATTTTTGCTAAATTGTAATTATACTCTTCATAAATAAAACTACTGCTTATAATGAAGCGAGCCCGGATGTAGCTCTCCAGTTTGCTGGAGCACGTTTTTATGAATTATAAAATTTCCGGCCATACCACAACAAATTATGATCAAAACTTATGAGTGCTTTGCATTTTCAGTTTGTTTGTTTAACAGCTTACGGCTAAGCACTATTTGCTTAAATGAAAAATGCCTTAGTGGGGGACCTTTAAGAGAAACTGGCTTCCATTCATGTTACACATGAAGAAAACTCCTATGCTACCAGCTCATTCGAGAGCTTTGCATTTTCTGAAATGATGAAAATTTTAATAAACTGAAATGCAGTTTTGGAAACATTGGTGTTGCAAAATGTGCAAAAAGATACGTCGATCTGATCCCTTAGAAACATATTTTTATTAACTTTACTACTCAAACTTTTAAGTGGCTTTCTCACCTTACTGGAATGCTTTGCATAATTAAACCTTTTTTTTTTTTTTGTGTGTGTGTGTGTGTGTGTATGTGTACTTACATTTCATATATAATTTCCTTTTCCAGAGATAAATTAATTCGAATCAATCTTGCAAAGTTTAGTCTTAGAAACCTTTTTTTTAAATCTATATTCAATGTCTTTAAAGCTTTAACTATGAATTAATGCTGACTGCAATTTCTGTGCCTAACGCTGAAATATCAAATATGAGATTGAACTAAAAGGTCATAATGCAGCCATTTGACATACATATTAAACTTGTTGATTCATTTCCTTTTTAAATGACAATTAGAAGTCATAACACATATCAGTGAAACAATTTTCATATTTTCTGCTATGAAATTTAATTTAATTAAATAACTGTAAATTAAAATGAAAGTACCGTCTTACAAAAATAAAATTTGAAAGCTTTACCGTTGCCTTACCGTTTCTTTTTTTTTTAAATAGTATGTCGAAGACAGAAATATCAATCGAGCTGAATAAACTAATTACTTTTAATACTTATTAAGGGAGGAGGTTATTTATAAATCCTCGCATTTTAGTTTTCCTTAACTTAATTTGTCTGGATTTTTTTAAGAATCAGAATTACAATTACAAGAACATTTTTACCCTTTCCAATTCAAGTTTAGTTCAGTACTTAGTTCTTAAACACGATCAAATCAAAATAAATTGTATTGTATGCTGAGTATTTCATTTGAAATATGATTGAACGGGAAAAAACGTTTAAGTAGTGTGTTCTGGGGAAGTTAGTACTATTAATTAATATGCTAATTTGGCAAATGATCTCCAAGTTTCAGCCAGTTAAGGACATCGAACTTAAGTTAACGGCGGAATAAGGCGGACAAAGTTGCGAGGTCTTGGCTAAGAGAGGAGCGTTTATTTACTTGCAACCTACGTTCTTTTCCTCTTCAGTGTGGGGGAAAGAAATTTCGGCTCAAAGTCCACGATTCTCCCTTGTGACTAAACTTCCACCGACTAAAAAGGACACCAAACCATGCCTTCGTTGTGTAACTGGAAACCGCGTTCGACGCGTTTTCGAGAGGTCCGTATTTGGAACCTGGCGATGGATTGCACATTTCTCATGTTCCTACATCGATATAACGTAATGAAACATCCTATTTTGAAGCAGCATTAAGTTAAGTACGTTTTACGTTATAGAACATATAATCGAATAAGTGATAAATTACGTAAATACTTTTTTTAAACGTTAAGCTGGATATATCTAAGATGGAGATTTTAAGAAAGAAAAAACATCTTATTATATCTGGATAACGCAAATTAAAAGATGAGGATAACTATTTTCATAACAGATTAGTTCACTGAAATAAAATTTTTATTGGCTTCTTTCAGGATAAGTAAAATCCTTTATTTGCATTATTAACAACAAATTTTGAAATTGCCCTCAATCATTGTGAAATATATTATGGAAAACTGGAAAATACAAATAGTAAGCATACAAGATGAAGCAAATGCCAAAAACCACAGGTTAGGTTAGGTTGACTGATTAACGCAAGGCATTTGAGGGCAATTTGCCTAATGGTAGGGATGCCTTCGTGGAGGAATCTCTGAGCGAAGTCGACTCGCATTCATGTAACATGTGGAAAAATCGTCAAAACACCCATGCAACAAACAAGTTCGTCAGCCGGCCTATGAACCGCGGTTGAACTACCTGTGGTTTTATCCATTTGGTCATTGGTGGACCAACACCGCAAGTGCTTAGGACGAATTGTTATAAATATTGTACCTAATTCTTTATAACCAGTTGCACTCACTTTTTTCTTTTATTTGTTGCAGCTACAGCAGATTTAAGATAAATAGACTTTCAGGTTAGCGAATAGCGTATTGTTTATGTACGAGGCGCTATGAGTTACAAATAAATTAATCCACACGAATTTATGAGATGAAGTCTAAATTAAAGGATTAGCCATTCAGTAATAAAACTTAATCCTTAGACACCCTACACTTTTTGGATCACTTATCACGTAATTTTTATGGCGCGGCTTTTGATTTACCTCGTATATTCTAAAAGATTCATTATTACCCTGATCTTAAGAGGGGTGAATTATGATTTTTGTTGCGGTAAATCACATAATACAACATTTGGCAGCAGAGTTACGTTTACTTACAACAAGATCTCAAGGGCAAAGAAGTTGTGGGAATAGTAATTTTCTCAGACACATTAAGATTTACAAATACTTTCTTATATCGTTGGAGAATGTTCAGAGTAGGAATAAGGTAGGGGTACGCCCGCATCATAAATAGTATGCTCGTGTTTTTCGATCAACACTTTTCTTCTGAGGTTTAAAGAAGAAGAAAAAATAATAATTTTGAGATTTTTCTCGGAATTTTACGAGCGCGTTAGTTCACGAGAATGAGGAGGACCCATCATGACTGTCAGTGTCGGAAACGCATTCTCTTCAGAAAACGCGACGAATTTCCCCTCTTTTTTAACTCCCAACTTCCTGTCCCAGCTTTCAAAGATGGAATATTTTTGCTGGGAGAGGAGAGGGAGAGGTGGTCGTAAAGAAGGCTATTTCCCTCCCCGCAAAAGTGTGAGAAAAATATCGGAAAAACACCTGCGATTTGTGGAATGTTACGCGAAATGCATAAAAGGGGAATGAAAAGCAGGCGAAAAATTGCAGGGAGGAACGAAAAACCTTCAAGAAAAAACAAAATGAGAAGATAAAAAATCGCTTTTTATTTATTCCTCAGCGGAATCGGTATAGATGAAACAATTTGTGGCGAAATCTACGGATATTACGGTTTGTTTGCATCGTCGTCTTTCGGCTTTCTTCTGTCTTTTTTCCACTTCCATATTCACACGAAGCTGTTCCACACTCACAACTATTCTATTTTGACCCGTTTAAAGGAAACGACTTTAGCAACATCGACTCCAACACAAGTTTTAATGGGTTAACCTCAAATACACTTCCGCAAGGTGTAAAGTAAAATTAACATTTGCATTTAAACTATTCGCAAAAATTCGGCTGCTTTAAGTAGAATTTCTAATGTATTACTCCTATACTCAAAAAGGCTGTATCACAGCCATAGCTCTGTTCCGCTCAGAGTTAATTCAAAGAAGATTATAAATAAGGTTTATGAATACCAACCAGAACAACAAAAAGATTTCATCTCACTTGGCTTTGGAATTTTTTTTACACGCTTTAAAATAATCTCGGAAGAATTTAATATATATAAAATCATGCATCAGCATCCATTATGCTATTTGATCTGATGGTTCTTCATTCCATTCATTCATTTTTGTGCAGCGGGGGTGGGGGTGGAATCGATATTCCTCGCATATGAGGGATTCGCTCTAGACTCCTTCAGGCTGAAAACCAAAATGCAGTAGAAATGTTTCACGTAACAGATAGTACCAGAAGTTTCAAAAGGGGCTAACAAATGTCCGTTATGAGAAAGATCGGGGAAGGAAGTCTGTAGTGACCGCTGGTTACCTTCAAGATAGTACGTAGCGGTTAGGCTTCAGAGCTTATCAGCAAGCTTCTAGAACAAAGGCATACAACAACTAGTTGCGAAATGCTTTAATGGGAAATAAACTTCATGGAGAAACAAACACTTTAGGCACGAACATAATTCTTGTACATTTCTATATAATTGTGTGTGTGTATGCATGCGAATATATATATATATATTAATAAGTAAGAATGCAAAAGCTATAGTACACCCTAAACCCTCTGAATCCTATTCGAAGAAGCACGTTAGTGCCAAAATTACATATATATATATAAACGAAGCCAAATCGCCTACTCCGATCAACGCGAACATGGAATTTATAATCTTTTAATTACGATTAGTGCAATCGCAGTGACTTTCTTTTGTTTCCTTTCAGTAAGTTATGCATTAGACATATAATAATTTCCAATAAAAACATGTCGGTTCTCACCTTTCTCGTAAGGGCTTTTGGCTAAATGTTCAATCTCATATCTCTCTCAATTTCGTTCAGCCTGCAAATGTGGGTGATATAGAAAGAAAAGACGTGAAAAATGCAGGAAGACACTTAACGTCTCTTTAAATCTTTTAAACCCCGCCAGAATAATGGAGATAGGAATAAGAACTTGCTCTTTTTGAAATGAGCTAATCCTCCCTTCTAACTCAAAGGCCTTCGTTCGGATCGAAACGTCTGCTACGAACAGTATTCATGCGAGTTGATCTGCATTAATGACATACACACAGCAAAACTTCCCTCATGCAAAGATACTTAATGGTGTATTTTTACTAAATTCATCCTAAGACTGCAGTAATGCACGTAGCAAATGCAGTGGAAATTTTGCCCCCCACCAGCACGCATATATACACCACACATCGTATGTGTTCATGCATTGTCAATACCAAGCAGCTGAAAGCGAACGCGTGTGCTGAGAAACGATAATCGAGGGAAAGGGAAACTGTTTTTAATTTCTCGCTTCGCGTCAAATTTAATTTCATTTTTCCGATAAGCGGACGGAATAACCAGGAGAACGGGATTAGAAGAATTTGTAATTGAAAACGAAGAACTGCGAAGAAGATAAAAGAATGATTTACTGTAGGCAGAAGGGTTCTGCTCCCATTCCAGCTCAAATGGGTACGAAGACTGGAGAAGTTCGTTTGTGGGTATGAATCTTCGATGCTGGTTCATACTCCCACGGGGCTGGGAATGCGGAGGGGATGGTAGAAGGGGAGAATGTCGGCTTACCGTTCCCATCACGAAGCAATCTCCAGCAGAGACTAATTCTCCTAATTAATGACTGTAAAATTCATTCTTTTCGAATAGATGCCCATTGAACGATGTGTCGGGACTTGGAAAGGGCGCCTTCGAATGAAGTATCCCGCAGAGCTACTTTCTTTTAATTCGATAAACACAACATGTACATTTTGTGTTCTGGTTGGCTTGAAGTAGCGTTAAATTACAAATAATTAACACAGAAATATCAAAAAATGAAAGATGCAAGGATCGTAGTAGTAGAATTTGTGCAATTTCTGCGCCTGGTGTTACAAAACGAGAAATGCTCTGTTTATCGCGAAATTCAGCTGATTTGGAACAGTAAACAAAATTCTCAGTTCAAAGATATTTTTTCAGAACAAAATTATAGTAAGTTTTATTAGTTTGTTTGCATGCGACATTACTGAAGTTTTAGCTAGACAACAGCTATAAAAGTTAAGTCAAATGCATTTGAATGTTAGACCATTACACGCAAAGACGCAAACCACGTTAAAGTGGCTAACTACATAAACACTCGGATTCCGGTTATGGAAGTTTTCTATTCAAAAACGAAATTCCCGATTTCTTTTCGACAATAGACATTTTAATTCGTCCGATTTTTCACGTTATCACCCGTTTATGTAACCGCTTTTAATTTCGTAATCCAGCCGTAAACGCTCTTCACAACTGCATAACAATGCCACTCTTCTTGAAAATGTCAGTTTGAATTGTCCGATAAATGCCATTTCGAGGCGGAATTAATTTAACATAAATTTTACCCTTAAAATAATACAGCTGAAAGTTCTCAGACCTTTGAAATAAAACTAAATTCAGGTATGAAGTTCAGAAATTTTCAGATTAAAGATACAGCAATAAATCTGTTATCTATTTCATCTGCATCTGTATCTATTTCATTTAGAAATAAAGACAACTCTACTAAAGAAGTAACAAAATTTAAGAACACAGACATACGTAAAAAACTTTTTGCTTGATTTCCTGGTCAAAGGTTAGAGCTCTTCTGCAAAGAATGAAGTCCTAGGTTTATATCCCAGATTTTTTACAATGGAAATGTCTTTAAATAGAGTCCTCGATGACATCGTGACCATCAAAATACAGCGAAAAACGTCCATCTCGAAGACCGCGGTGGAACACAGATCTTAATTGATTATTCAGATTGCCAGAATAGGTACAGCTACAGATAAAAGCTGGGCGGAAAATCAACATGCACCATTGGTAATTCAGGTGTAGTCCCGATGCCCTAACTATTAAGCTCCGTCTCAATTTCGAGGGAAACACCCGTGGGGGGTTTCGAAGGTCCCCCACCTCTCTTATCCTACTCCCAACCACTCAACAGGACTTTCGGCTCCCGTGTGTTTTGAATGCCCCCTTGCTGCACAGAAACTATACATTTACAAACATCCATGCCTTCTGCGGGATTCTAACCCTAGACCAAAGATACAGCAGTTAAAATCGCTATATATCGATGAGGGTGGCAGTTGCCAGGACAGTTTGCTCCAAGTATAGAGCTTGTCTCTCACAGAAAATTCACAGTAACTCTCTGGTCACTGGATTCGACCAGATCCTGGGCTGAAATTACAGTTGTAACCCAGATCCATAGAGATTACGCTTTAAATTGGCGCATATTTAAAAGTATGACAGAAAACCCTTTATTTAGGAAATAATTCCATTTAGAAATCAGCAGCTAGCATCCTCAAGCGATATAGTTTGATGTCATTTAAGAGCGGAGTTAAAAGGTACTTCAATAACCCAATCTTAATACTACTTCGAGACAGGAACAGTCTTGTAATGAAAATTGGGATTTGGCTTTTAAGTCGCACTTCTCTAACGGAGAATTTTTATTTTTATTTATTTATTTTTTACGTCAAGTTGGGCCCATTTAATAACTACAGAAAATAGAACACCACTGCTGGCAAACCTGGTCAAGAAGCGAGGGATTTCGTACTGCCATTACAAGGTATTTCTCTCGCCTTCTTCGCATGTCTTCGTGGTGTAGTGGTCAGCACGCTCGACGCGTAACCGAGTGGTCCGTGGTTCGATTCCCGGCGAAGGCGTTGCTCATTTTTCATCACTCCTGCTTCGAAATAACCGAATGACTCAACACCATTTCAAAATACTTGAATCTGTACTCAACAAACGTGACACCTCTCGCCCAAACACACATTAAAAAAAAAAATTAGTTTTGGTGAAAGGCAACATCCAGTCACCAAGAAAGCAGTTATAACAATAAGTAAAATATCATACTCAATTTACGATTTAATAAAAATGCTACCATATGCACCAGAATTTTGGCACTTGAGTTACAAACTGCGACACAAGATTTAATAATAAGCAAAAATAAAAATTTTCATTTAAGACTAAGAGGGAATGAAACAAACCAGCTAAGAGAAAGAAGTAAGGGAGAAAGACAGGAAAAAAAATGCGGTCAAAGAGTTCACAGATGCTTTTAAATTCTCGAGAAGAAACGCCTCGCTCTCTCCACCTACATCGGCGAGCTCATACTAGCTTCTTATTTGATTTCATTATGCCTCATCATCTCCTCCCAAGCCAGAGATCAATACCTAAGCATTTAGTGGTTTAATTGAACACATCAAAAGTGTTCTAAGTATTCAAACATTCCTAATTCATCTATCTCTACGACAAAATTCAGGGCCACTCACCCTTCTTCACTCCCTTCACCTTCTTTGATTTTCGAATATTTATTTTTCTTCTGGTTTTGCTTCTTTCTCGATGTATATATTTATATGAATATATATGTATATAGGATAATTCCCCTTCTTTTTAAAGAAGGAAGAGAAGAGTTTTAAATAATTGAAAATCGATCAGAAAGATGCAAGAGTTTAATAGTATGTTGTTTCAGAAAGAGAGGGAAAAAAAAAGAATTACCTCCGAAGATTATTAAGTTTGTAATGATTTCGAGAAATGAAGTAATAACTCTGGTCTTCAAAGTGATTAAAGAATGGGCAGGTAAAAATAAAAAAAAATAATCTATTTGGGGAGCCGAGGGACTAGATTTCTCCGTCAAAAACTTCTTGATAACCTCCACTCTCAGTTCTTTTTGCTTCTTTTTATTAAGAAAAAGGAATTCCCATTTATTTAAATTTCCTTTCTCATCTGTCACTGGCTAGACGATTAGGATCTAATTTAAAATGAAGATTGGAGTTATTATTTATTAGCTTCTTCTTTTGCGTAATTTCTAAACTCAAATCTTTTTCCGACACTGAAGAGAGATGAGTGACAGCCTGCACATTCATACCGACATGGGAACACATATTTATAAGCTAAAATAAAATAATAATAATAAAAAAAATTGGTAGATAGATATTTGCGCAATTTTTGGGTCGTAAGTTCCCCCTCCTCCTTGCTTTTTATACAGAAACAATTCAATTTTGGAAAGTCCTGATCCATAAACACATTTACAAATCTTCATAGTGTGAAACGGAAATGACAATGAAAACGGAAATATACCAATCACTTTTACTGTACTATAAAAGCATGGGGAATCAATTGCGATTTCAATTAAATGGTAAAAATGGTGCTTTACACACTAGCAAGCCACTAAATGTGATGTTCAGGTTCTCTTTCCATTGCGTCTTACTACATAACCACGTAAAGACGACATTTTGTAGTTGACATTGTCTCCAGACTTCACAACCTGCGAATTTTTCCCTCTGAACACCTAAAAGCCTTAAAACCTCGGAGGATCTGAATGTGAAAATATTCAAATATATGCTTCAGTCTACTGATAAAGTCCTGCTATAACACCTACGTAAATATACACACAGTTATTTCCACTGCACTTTACGGAGTCACGTAGAGACATAATGTAGCTGACATGGCCCCAGATCTCGAAGTTAGTAACTTCTTTCATTGAATATCTAAAAGCGAAGAACTTCAGTCATATAAGTCCTCGACCACTGGTGAACCCATGGATACAATACGGCACGATAACATTCTTGTAATTGTGTTGCCGTACATTTTTTTATATCCGCTATATGATTTCTTTAAAAATAATACATAGCGATAGCATCTGGAGGCAACAGCCTTTTATTTGAAAAGTGATACGGACAAAAAAAAAAAAAAAAAAAAAAAAAAAAATGGATCGATACAAATAAATAAATAAGTAAATTTTAAATGGAAAAATAAATAAAAAACATAAAACTAAATTCCATCTCAAACTCTAAGGCATTTCAAGTAATGAACTAATCAATTAGTTATCCTTATCAGTCTACAGAACATAACTTGCGGATCAAACGCAAGACAACATCATAATAAGAAAAAGATCTAAGAAACTGAAATAAAGCAGATAAACAGAATGAAGGACCAGCAAATAACTGTGAATGTCTTCGAAACGCTTATGTTCATTAATCGTTCGTTATGTTTGCAATTTTTTTGTTTAGACAGCAAAATTTTTAAACAATTTTGTAATAGAATTAAATATAATTTATCTGAAGCAATAAAAGTTAAATTTTTACAGAAATAGTTTCAAGTATTCTTGACTAGCATCTTAAATTTTTTTAGCACTATGTTAGTGGTAGAATTTCAGCTTAAATTACATAGCTTTCTCCCCTCTGCTTCGACTTAATTAAATTAAATTTTCTTAATAAATAATTTAGAAAAGTTCGCTGTACAATGGGAAATTTCAGAAAAATAGCAAATGATTAATGAACATATAATTTTCTCCGAAGCCAACGAAAGTTCATAATCATTTTCCATCGAGCCATTTTGTCTTACAATTTTATTTTAGTTTCTCAGTACTGTTTGTTCTGTTTAGTTTGGTGCACTAATGCTACTCTTCTGAATCTGCCACAATATCTGATACATACGCATATAATATAATGTAAAGATTGAATCATTTTTAAATCACTTTTTAAGAAAACATTGTTTTAAAAATATTTTAAACACATTTCAGATACTAATTTAATTTAAATCGATCGTCAAAAAACTGAAAAGTAAATAAAACAAGGTCTGAGTGGTAAATTAGAAATAAATGCATAAATTCAAAAATATAAGAATTATTATAAAATTGATTCATCCAAGCTTTTTCAAATATAGTGGTTTCTGAACGAGTGATTGAAACACAATCACTGTTTACCTTATTTTATTTTGAATATCATTTTTTGCTGCATATGGGCATAATTAAAGGTTTAAATTTTGGAATTTCATGTAAGCTTGAACTGTGTATATATATAAAATAATTTTTTTACAAATGGATTATTTAGCATGTTATCTCCTTTGATAAAGGAGTAAGTATAAATATAATTATTTTGTTACTTTGCAGCTTTTGCGCAAGTATTAGGCAATTTATTATGACTAATTACAATGTTTACTTATATATATATATAGAAAGGAGAGTAAGAAATGTAGAACCTATTCTACACAAAGACCCAAAAAAGTAAAATTCAGTGTCAATAAATTTAAAAATATCCTTTAAAAATACAAAATAAAAATTAAAGGAATGGAAAATTAAAACCAAAAAATTATAAAAACCTGAAAAAATATAAAAGAAGAGGAATTCAATCAAATATTGCTATCAAGAGTTTTTGGTATCAAGTTATTTTGGTATAATTTTTCAGGTTTTTATAATTTTTTGGTTTTAATTTCCCATTCCTTTAGTTCTTATTTTGCATTTTTAAAGGATATTTTTAAATTTATTGGTACTGAATTTCAATTTTTTGGGTTTTTGTGTAAAATAGGTTCTAAATTTCTTACATTTTTGCCTGTATTGATCAAGTTTCAGCAGCATATTGCGCGAAAATACTTTGAATAATTAAGTTTTTAAATAAAGATTTTGTGATATATATACACATTCATCTACTACTTATTGTATTTCGAAACGTAAAGAAAATGCTGTTATTAACAAACTTCATGCTTTCCATAAAAGACTGCGTCTTTCATTTAATTCCGAGATTTGCGAACTTATATGCGCTTCCTAAATCCAATAAGCATCCTATTTAAATTCAGATTTATAGCCAAGGGAACACGACATCACAAGAAGAATTTGGACTATGTTTTTTCAATTAAACTGAAGATGTGTAAGCTTATTTTTCAAAAAGCTAACGGAAAAAAAAAAAAAAAAAAAAAAAAAAAAAAAAAATGGATTATTTAAAACAACTTGCCTGTTATTATGATAGAATAACACGCCGAATAAGTATTAATCTAGAATAGTCGAACAAAGCCAGCATTGTTAGCATTGTTGGTCCGAAAATCACACCTTCAGTTTTTCTGAAGCCAAAATTATTCAGAAAACGTCTTCTATTGCTGAATTGGACTTTCTAAAGGCGTTTTACATTAACAAAAAAAAATCTTTCTGTTCTAGTTAACGATCCTAATTCCAACCCATCTTTGCTTTCAGCCTTCAAGGAAATTATGTTTTAGTTCTCATTTCATTAATAGATGGCGACAGTAGCTTAACTCCTGACCAGCCATTTTTATCTTATCTAATCACTTTATCACTACAGCTTATCTCATTCATTTGCGCTTTGACAGCTGCTAGTTGCATTCAATGAGCCATCCTGTGTTGCTATGAATGGGCTGGTGGAATAACAATGGAAACCATACCGAGGCTAATACTTTGTAACTTTTTCAAGTTGAAAATAAAATGTTACTGCATCTAATTTAGTAAAAAGTTATCAGGAGTAATTAAATCTATAATTAGATAATAATCTCATTATCTTTGTTATAAAAATAATTATAAGCTATTAATCTAATTTTAATCTAAACTAGAGTATCCTTAATTTGTGTGTAAAATGAATATTTTATTGAAATTTTTGCAAGGATTTCATCACTTCCTGCCTAATTTATGCCTATTTGTGGTTTTAAAATTGTATCCATACAATAAACAGATTAAGAAACATTAAGGAAAAAGTTTCTACGACAGAGACGGAGAGAAGGAAAATTAGAAGTTGTCACCCAGTTCCATACAGCAGGATTGTTCGGGAAAGCATGTGGACAAGCAGCAACAATAGGGAAGGAATGAATGGTTTTGCTGAAACAAGAGTTTGGCCAGTGAACAGAGATGTATTTCAAGACTCTCGTATTGTTGCAGCAGTGCAGTTGGAGACAAATGATGCTCCTGTTGTAGAAGTTCCTGACACAAGCCTAACTGCTTTTACTAGTGCAGTGTTACATGAACGCAGTCTTCAGGGAGAAACTCTGTTGCAAGCACCAGTGGAACAGAAAGAGAACCGCTTCCAGCTGGTGCATCAACGTTATTGTCAAAAGTTAAAGTTTCTCGGAGTGAAATCGTTAAAGTTTCTCGGAGTGAAATCGTTAAAGTTTCTCGGAGTGAAATCGTTAAAGTTTCTCGGAGCGAAATCTCTCCGATGCCATCTAAATTCTCAGTTGTAAAAGGGCTCAAAACACAATACTGAAAACAAGTAGTCCATACAAGCAGATCCTGGAAAAGGCTTAAAAAGTAAAATGAAGAATGAAAAGACGACTCCAAACTTCTGGATCGGTAAAGACAGTAAAGGCTAAACTTCCATTGTCTTCAGTAAATAGGCCTATCAATTCCATAGAGGATTCGTGGTTCTATATTATCTGTTGAGATGACTTCAAGGAAGACATGATTCAGTGTTGTTTTACGTGGAGTTTGCTAGTGTCAGAAATGGCATCAAACTATAGAAAATTGCAGTTGAACTTACCGAGAACGAATAACTCATGCGGTAATTTGTGTAAGATTTATAGTTTAGTATTAATAGTAGGCTTAATAATTATTTTATGCTATATGAAAGCTTTTAAGTTATTGTTATTTTTATAAAAGCCTAACAATAAATTACCCTCAAATTCTCATTTTCATTAAATTGTTTCTAATAAACGAAATTATAATTTTAGGCCTATTTTATGATAATAAAGATCTAACTCCTGATTCCTTGTGAATAAAGCTAAGCTATCAATAAGTTTCAATGCATTTTCAGTGGTATGTGTTAGTTTCTAATTAGCATTTTATACTTACGAATAATACTCAAAATAGTTTTAAACATTTTATTGACTTCTATTAAGATGACACTGTGTTAAAAAGAAAATAGCTGCCGGCCCATCCATAGAAACTCCGCTGCTCAATGAAGAGAACCGGTTTCTTTCATTGGGCCAGTGGCACACATTTTTATTTTTCTAATATTTACTCAACATTTGCATAATGATAACGTCTACTAATAGATATTTGTAGCATGGAATGTAATATTTACATTAGCATGTAAAAATATGCAAAAGTGCCAAATTTGATGATTTTAAGCATCATTTTGCAAAAGCGGCCCATCGATAGCAAACTTCTCCTATCTTTTTCCTTCACTAAAATATAGATAACTTTTCATTTCCCGAGTCGCTATAATTTGCCGTTTAGCGTGCAGATTTTGTTCCTTTCTAACATTTGCTACTTAATTTCCATTTTTCATAACTTTACCAAGATATTTTTTAATTTCCTTTTTAGCCAATACTTAAATGGCGAGGATAAAAATTCGCGAAAAGCAGCACTGACTGCACAATCCTTAGTCAAATTCCAGATTCTAACGGACATTTGTTTTACCAGAGTTTCAACTATAAGCAAGTAATTATATTTTAGCTCTATTCGGTGTTTTAATTATCTCCTTTGCATATAAAGACGGTATAAAATTTAAAAAAATTATTACCAAAGAATAATAGACTAAAAAAAATCTTAGAAGTTTTATTATTTTTTTATATTATTTAATCTTTATTTGAATATCTCACCTGTATTCGCATGTGGATAGGTTAGGTTATTCAATTATGGCAAAGCACACGAGGGCTATCTGCCTCAAGGGAGGGATGCCTTCGTGGAGGACTTTCTAAGGGAAACTGGCTCGTATACACGTTACACATGGGGAAAACCACGAAAACGCCCATGCAGCCAGCCCGTTCGCAGGATTCGAACCACGGACCGAACTACCAGTGTTCAGCGTCTTTACCGCTCGGCCACTGGTGGGCTATTCGCATGTAGAGGACAGCTGCTAATGAATATTTTTTCTGTAGGCTTAATTTTCAGAGGCACTGATAGTATTTATATAATTGATTCAGTGCTTCGGATAATTTTAAGCTTTCAGAAACAGAATAAATCTGCCCAGAAAAAGTGTTTTATCATAAGGCTTTACCTCTTCTTGACAACGTAAGGGTCTGAAGATAATAATGCAGCTTTTTCCACTTTTGTCATTTTTATGGTTATATTTAATTAATTTGATTTAGAAAATATTATTTTGTCTCCGATTTTTAATTTTTGTTTTTAATTTTAAAAAATAATTTGCAATACCATTAATTTGCTCATATTATTTTCTTATTCGTTTTTCTTTCTCCTGCTTAGTTTTAAATTTAACTTAATATATATATAATAATATAATTTTAACTTATATTATTTTCTTACTTAGTGGCTTTGGAGCAAGTATTAGGCTTTTCAAGTACAAAAAATTAACTTATTTAATTAGCTCTTTGAATTATATATAAACGCTTCCTAAAAAATGAAGTAGGTTGACAAAATTAACTCTGCAGCAATGTGGCACAGTAAAATGGGCAGCTACGCAATTATATAGCATCATCTAGTTATTACGAACTGACGGCCAGAGATGCATTAACGTGCAATAGTAATAGACATCAAGAAATGCATTCTGAGAGACCGTTATCCAAAGAAACGCATAAATACGCGCAATTAGATAGAAACGGATATATCTGTATTCTCAGAATGCATTATTCTGACGAAAACACACTTACAGATGGATGCTTGCCACATTTCGTGATATTTCTTGCTGTTCACTACTTCCAAGATTAAATGTGTTTGAAAAGGTGCAGCAAATATTTTTACGGCGAGACTTTCTTAATTCGTTCCTGAAGGCCTTTCGTCAACTGAAATTTTGTTTAATGTCTACAACAGTACTTTGTAAATACGTTCATAACCCCAAACTAACAGAAGTCAGTAAATATAAAACAACAACAAAAAAAAAAAAAAAAAAAAAAAAAAAAAAAAAAAAAAAAAAAAAAAAAAAAAAAAAAAAAACCATATTCAGGGCAGATAAAGCAAACGAAAACTTTTAATCTTACCGTACATATATGAAAGAGAAGTGAACGGATTAATATTAAAATGACGAAGAAAGACTGTTAGGATGAGAAATCTGTTTTACAAAAACATCAAGTAACTGTTTTTAAGGGGCATCTTTTTCATCATCTTTGCATCTTTATCTCTAAGCGTCATTCAATTCTGCTTGAGACTCCATTCAAAATCTGATTAACGTAATTTATTGTTGCCGACGTTGTAGAGACATTAGGTATTTTTTGAAAGCAGGAGAGGTGAAAAATGAGCAATGCCTTTGCCGGGACTCGAACCACGGACCTCTCGAATACGCGCCGACAGTGCTGACCACTGCACCACGAAGGCACGCTAAAAATGCGGGAGAAATACCTTATATACTCCCTCTTTTAAGTTGCGACTGGGGATTAGGGGACCCAATCGCCAAATCCTGGTGGTGGAGATTCATCATCCATCACCTTTCTTAATTCAGGAGCCACTGTAGAGACATTATTTATTTTTTGAAAGCAGGAGGGATGAAAAATGAGCAATGTCTTCGTCGAGACTTGAACTACGGACCTCTCGAATACGCGCCGAGCGTGCTGACCACTACACCACAAAGGCATGCTAAGAAGGCGGGAGAAATACCTTTTAAAGTTTTAAAATATTTCCAAAGTGAGACACGGCATTTTCACGGAAAGTGCTTATTTTGCAGCTTGCTACTGGGTTATATTGCTAAGAGAAAACTTCACGTCTTATCCATTTTGCACAAATTTAACGAATGAGAGAATTAGAATTGTTTTCTTTTTCCTCTTTCTTTTGAAGACTTCTGCGGCTGAGTCGTAAGTCGTCGTAGCTCTTCTTTTTTATTTTTGGTCATTTTTACAGTCCTTCCGTAACTCTTCCTTGTCTTATTATTTATTTCCCAACCCGTGGTTTTACCTTGAGACTCAGTATTATAAATAACAAAAAACGTTTTAAGTGTCAAAGTACCGAAAGTCTCTGCCTGCAACCATTTGGCCAAGATTTCTTCCGCGCCGAATTCATGGTCCTATACATCATTTGTTGCCAGGCTTTGTTGATGAAAGTTAAGCGATACAAACTATTAAAATGATCTCTCCAGAAGTTTCTGAATGTTATGTGAAAAAGGTTACCTTAAAACACTTTTGCAAATCATATGTTGTCGACTTAAATGTTCATTCCTCGGGACAACGTTTGTCATCCAAGACTTTTTTCCCCCCGATAATTTGTTCATGAAGCGAGGCGTTCGTGATATGAGGTTCCATTGTATACGCAAATATACGTTTCAGAAGGAATTTATTCTGAACGCTTTCTAATTATACACTCCATTTTTGATCAAATTATGAGAATATCACACAGTGAGGTTTTTTTTTTTTAATTTTTATTTTTAAACTAAGAGTTAATTTTATTTTGGAAGCAACCTTTCCTATAAACCCTCGTTTTCAATCCAAGCTTTCTTGCCAGCATGAAAATTTGTTTCGGGGATTATGTAAAATAGGGTAGAAAGCTACTATTTAAACTAGTGTCTGAACTACTTCAGGCAGAGCGTGTTAAGAGTTCGTTGAGAGCGTGTTAAGAGTTCGTTGAGAGCATGTTCTCTGCCTTTCGGCCACGTTGTTTCTCTGCTAATGAAGTTTGCTATTTTAAGGCAGTGCATATTAATCGCCAGTTAGCTTACGTCAGATACGCAAGAGCCAACTAAACGTTAATCATCTCTGTGCAACTTCGGCTGATTTATTTCACTTAGGATTAGTCTTAATTTTACGTTTTCAATTTTGAGTAGCCGCCTAAAGTATTAGCGAGGCTCTGAATGCACTGGGAGCGGCATCTGTTCATATTATTCTTGAGTTAAAATGAAACCTTTTTAATCTTCTTTTGTGTTGTTCCTGTCACAAGGGTGAACTTTGCGAACAGTTACTTCACAGTTCAAGTTCAGATCTAGCCTTCAAACAACTTTAATTTAGCAAGAATCTTATAAGCTTTCCAAAGACCAGATATGTATCTTCTAGCTTATAATTTAATTGTGAATTCTGTTTTTTCAATGTGTGGGTCGAGAGGCAACATATTTAGTGAGTTGCGAAATTTTTTGCAACATTTATCTTTTTCTTTCTTTCTTTTTTTTTCTTGTTATGCATTCGTTTATACATATCAACTGACCATTAGTAATTTTGCACGTTCACCTCCACTGTTAAAATATTTTTCTCCCTGAAACGTTACTTTCCCCTCTCTCAGTTTTCCCCTATGCAACTACGTACATGTGGTTCGCAAAGAATTTCAATACACGCACGTGGATCGCGATGTGCTAAAAACGCTTGGGAACCACTGGTCTAATTTATGCTTCAATTCATGATATAGCGGCAGTCTTACTTACTTGTTTCAAAGAAACGGTACGTCGCCAATACGGAGAAAAGCACGTAGTTCGAGAAAACCAAAGAGCAAAGAATGGCTCTCAGTTCCAACGCTGCTAGAAGGAGAAGACAGTCCGCTTCCTAAAATCGATACTCCCTCTCTTTTTATCGATTTATTACAAATGTACGCTTAGAGAAAATGTTAGTTAACTTGATCTTGAAAGCAATTGCTTCAAATATTTCCCTTCTCTTCTCAGTAATGCAAATAGGTATTTGTATTGAAGCCGCATCACACCTTCTTAATCTTTGCTCGCTGACGTAAGAACATCGCAGTTTTCAATTCTTGATTAGAATTTGGCAATGGGCCAAGTATCACATGCTTCTGCTATGACGTCATCATCATTACTCATTGCGTTACCTAGTTGAATAAAACTCAATCCAGTGCAAAAGATTTGGTGAATTAGGAGTTAATTAGGTACATCCAGCCTGCAGTGAAACTGCTATAAATGCAACGACAACTGCCAAGATAAATACTACATCTTTCGTCATTTGATCAAAGCAAGTCATATCACAAAAGATTTTCGTAATTTATACTAGATATAGTTTATATTAGGGATGGCCGAACTTCATGGCGATGGGAGCCGCATGGTAGATTTTACGAACGTTCGAGAGCCGCAAGTCCCAAATTTGTATCATTTCAAAAATAATGAAACAGGTTTTGAACATAAAGAAACTTTTGAAGTAAATTAATGAATATGTGATTAACATGATCACATATAAATATGAATAAATACATCTTTGTATCAACTGTTTTGTGTTCAGAAAAGTTAAGTCCTAAGCAAATAAAAAATTGTTATGCTTGTACTCAGCAACTGAGCATTTTTTCTTCAGGTAGAGAAACCAAATGTTTTATTCTGATTTTCTTTATACCTCTAAGTTTATAATTATTATTGTCTTATTTTAGTAGAAGTAAAATGAATCGTAAGCATGTTCATTGGTCTACAATTACATAAAAAATGTTATTTGAGTAAATTACAAATCATTATTTAAAAGAAAACTGAGTGTTTTTTTTTAACTCATGAGCAGTCTTTTAGAAAGAGTAAATTAAATGATACGTGTCAACGTGCAGTGCAAAGAAAGTGCTATTAGAGAAAAAAAATTTATTTAAAAATAAGTTATCAACTTGTTTAGGCTTTTACTTAAAAAGTAATTTTGTTTCTCCACACAGCTAATATAAGGAAAACACATACTGAGATCATTCGAATCTTTGGATCCTAAATGAAGGAATCGTTAAACATTCCCCCCCAAACTTTGGAACAACTAC